>MKEJ01007745.1:0-18355 GCA_001753735.1 Embelia ribes | reverse complement strand
TTGATGTGTGGTTGTTTCACATCACACCCTCGGGTTCCAGGTGCTTGGGATTCGGGGGCGTGACAGGTTTTAAAGCTCGTAATACGAGTTTCGAGACCGTATATTTATATCATCAAAATTATAAAATGGTGTGAATGAAATTTAGCTTTGAAGTAAGTTATTCAAAAGTGATTGCAGGAATTATCTAACATCAACAAATAAAATGGTCATTGGGTTGTATGCATACAATCCTATGTGTATGTAACAGATATAATCTAGTATATCACATGCAAATAGAGGTGGAAGCACCACTCACGCATGTATAGTCTGAGCCTGAGTCCAGTGTTATGCTCGGCTCGAGGCTTGGGCTTGATAGTTCATTGTGGATGATGCGTTAAACGTGTCATTATCCTTGTCCGGGTCTAGTTCCAAGTTTAAGGTTCATGCTAGGTGCACGTTTGTGGTTTGAACCAAGTATTTTGACTGAATAGGAAATTGCAAAAAAAAACAAACTCGGAGTCTTAGAAATTGCAAGAAAATCTAGAGGTTCTAGAAGTAACTCTTAGATTTCGAGACTCTTCAATTATGTAATACCCACTGTCCCAATATTAAGGTGCATAAATGACTTTTCCACTAATAGTGATTTATGGCTAAAAATGTAACCTTCGCATGGTAAATTACATAACAATTTCACTTTTGCACGCAATCACAATCTTGAGTGATAGGCGAATTGGATTTAAGAGGACACATTAATACCGTGGTCTCGTCTGGTATCTTATGTATACATTATTCATATTTCTTTAATTCTAATTGTACTAGTGCAGTAACAATTTTACTTCTATTCTGTTTATAGTTGTTCGTTAATAAATTTTATAATTTTAAGTTTATTATTTATAATCTTATTATTATTCAAAAATTATTTAATTATAGGAGCACCAAGACTTAACTAGTCACCTAGTCGTGAACAAAAACTGGTTTCTTTTTATCAAAATTGTTAAACCCGGTTGTTGAACGGCGGGTTTTGTTTTAACCCGGTTGTTGCCAATTATTTTTTCTTTTAAATATTGATTTTTTTTTAACTTGCCTGTTTATCGGCTTTCTAGTGAATGGTTTAAGCTAGCATCGTTTTGTATTGGTAAATCTATCTAATTATTTGAGCATATACCGAAACAATTGGGCAGTTATTATTTATTTATATATTTAATTATCTATCTATGATATTACAGTTTAACCGTTGTTCAATTCCTATTAAATTGCTAGTTAAACCAATGATCTGTGACCCAATGACTATCCCGGTTCAATAAATACGGTCCTAGATACAAGTGAATGGTGTCGGATAAGGTTCGGCTCCGTTCAGGATCCAATCCTGTCCGACACTTATATGTTATCAAGATTCCAAAGTTTATAATTTTATTTGCCCCCAATCCCTACCCACACACTCTCTTGTAATCGTCATCTCGGATATAAAAGCCTTTTTAACTTTATTTTCTTCTAAGTTTGAATTTATTTTTTGAGTAACCCTTAATTGTGGGGAGATGATGGAGAGCGGTGAGAGCATATTCCGAGTGAGCAGTGCTCGTCTGAGTAGCTCGAACATATGGAGGACGAGTGGGGTAGAGATCTTCTCGCAATCTCTTTCAGGAAGAGAAGTGATGGACGACGAAGAAGCTCTGAAATGGGCCGCTATCGAGAGATTGCCCACTTACTTGCGCATGCGGAGAGGTATACTAGCGGGAGAAGAGGGACAGGCGAGAGAAATCGATGTTAAGAACCTTGGGGAGTTGGAGAAGAGGAATCTCATTGAAAGGCTTGTGCAAACTGCTGAGGAAGATAACGAGAGGTTCTTGATGAAGTTCAAGGAAAGGATTGAAAGGTAATAACAAGAGCGGAAATGATAAGTGTTGTCCATATTGTGCCTATGTGTTTGGTATCGGAAATCTGTTTGCTATTTATTTTGATCGTTATCGGTTTCATTGGTTGTGGTACGAAAATAGAAGTTCTATCATCTTTGTTCTCTTATTGTTGTGAAAAATGAAATTTGGTGCCTAAGAAAATGATTTTGTAGGTCCAAAAATTCTAACTTGTTAACAAATTCGCCTGAAAGTTTCATCATGAAGCTAGTTTCCAAAAAAAGTCCTGGCCAGGTTTTCTAATTTTCAGAATCAGAAAATATTGTTTGCGAGAGACATAATCATTACAAATTTTGTCATGTGACTTGTTTCCAGAGTCTTCTGACTTTCTTGTTTGAATCTTTGTTCCGATTGATTCGGGAACTCAAAGCAAGAAAAACTTTGACAAACTAGAAAACAGTTCCCACAACTAAACTAATAAATTTTGATCCGAAAAATGAAGAAAACATATTTTTATATGTTTCTAAACAAAATGTTTTCAGAACCAATTTTGCAAAAATGTTGCTTATATAGTTTTGGTTTTATTTGTTTCTTAAAATGGTATAGGGTTGGGCTTGATCTCCCCACTATTGAAGTCCGGTATGAGCATTTGAATGTGGATGCAGAAGCTTATGTTGGAAGCAGAGCAATTCCAACAATTTTTAATTTTTGTATCAATATCTTAGAGGTAATTCCCCTTTCCTGAAAATGTTGTGTCAGGGAATTATTGAATTTGAAATCACTTTTAATAATTTCAAAAAACACTAATGTTTTGCTGTTTTAATATTTAAAATTTTTTACACTCTTATCATTTCTTAATAATTTCTTACAAATATTAAAATAAATCAAATGTCATGTAATAATGTTTAAGATAAAGAAATTTGCACTTTTATATAGAAATTGTGAATAGCAGTAGATTTTGTTGTCCAAAAATCTGTCATAACAAAGCTGATAAAATTTCTAAAAATAAAATGTTGTTGAGAATTAAATGATAGAACGGAAAGATTAGGGTTCCATAAGAACACAAAATATTCATGATGCAAGTGTATCATGGTACAAAATTCTTCTGCTTGAAATTTGCAACTTATTATAATTACTTGAAATGTTCAAATTATAGATGTTGTAACGAAATTCTGTAATACAGATTTATTATAACAATAAAGTTGCTAATATGGGAAAATAATAGAAAATATGGCAACACATAATAGGCAACGATATAAGTGGTTCAGCCCGAAACTTAGTCCACTGCGAATACATAAAAATGGTTCACTAACATAATGAGAGGTTACAAAATGTGGGAAACACTCAATAATACTTGTAATAATGTTCTAGTAATGAATATGTAACCAAGGATTAACCTCACAACTCTCAATATATATTTCCTCACACTACTTGTACCCTCAAATACTAATTTCTCTTACTAGTTAAGATTTTGAGATGATTTGAGCATTTGCCCATGACACCTATTTATATCAAAAGGTGTCTTGCCAAACATGAGGGCACACCAAATATAAGGCTTGTCTAATAAATCTCCCCCTCAAGCCCATGTAGATACAAACATGAAACTTCCTTTTTCCGTACTCGCTTAGCCCCAAAAGGCCCTCAAATACTTTGTATGCCAATTAAGTACAAGCAATGCTTGAACTTAGATGTAGGCATTGGCTTAGTTAACACAAATGTTGGATTATCTGTCATACTGATCTTTTGAACATTTATCTTCCCTTGAGATACAATATATCGGACAAAATGATATCTAACATCAATGTGTTTGGTCCGCTCATGATACATTTAATTTTTGGTTAAAGGTATAGCACTTGACTATCACAATGAATAATCATGTGATCCTATTGTAAACCCAACTCGCCGAGTAGCCCTTGCAATCAAATAGCTTCCTTCACTGCCTCAGTTATAGCCATATACTCTACTTCTATAGTTGATAAAGTAACTATAGACTGTAATGTTGCTTTCCAACTAATTGCAGAGCCTGAGAGTGTGAAAACATAACATGTTAGAGATCTTCTCTTATCAAGATCAGGAGCATAATCCGAATCAACATGTCCAGCTGCAGTGTGATGAATAACACTACATCGATTGAAGACCAAACCAACTTCCATGATTCCTCTCAAGTATCTAAATATCCATTTCACAGCTTGCCAATGAACTTTACCCAGACTACCCATGTACCTGCTTACAATACTAACTGCTTGTGAAATATCTGACTAAGTACATACCATTGTGTACATAAGGCTTCCAATTGTACTTGCATATGGAACTTTGGACATCTCTTTTGCTTCCCTCTCATTTTATGGTGACAAGTCCGCCGAAAGCTTAAAATGAGTAGCTAATGGGGTACTCACAGTTTTGGAATTTTGCATTCCAAAACGGTCAAGAATTTTCTCAATGTATTTCTACAATTTGTCCCCTTTTCTATCTCTATGAATTTACATCCCCAAAATCTTATGTGTCGCATCCAAATCTTTCATTTCAAATTCACCACTAAATTAAGCCTTCAATTTATCAATCTCAGTTTTATTCTTTGTAGCAATGAGCATGTCGTCAATGTACTATATTATATACACAAAAGAACCATTTGTGAGCTTTAGGAAGTAGACACAACTGTCATGTTACTTTTCAAGTATCCATGCCCGATCATAAATGTGTTGAACCTCTTATACTACTGCCTTGGCGATTGTTTTAAACCAGATAATGACTTCTTCTCTAAGCAAACCAGGTCTTCTTTTCCTGGAACAATGAACCCTTCTGATTGATGCATATAAATTTGTTCTTCAAGGTCACCTTGTAGAAATATTGTTTTAATGCCCATTTTCTCAAGTTCTAAGTTAAAAACAGCAACCATAGCTAAAAGAACACGAATAAAACTATGTTTAGAAACTGGAAAGAACACTTCGTTGAAGTCGACTCCCTCTTTCTTACTATAGCCCTTAGCAACCAAATGTGCCTTATTCCTTACATTTTTCCCACCAGATGTTCCTTCTTTCCTTTTGACATCCATTTTTATCCAACAATCTTTTTCCCCTTAGGTGGTTTAGCAAGCTCCCAAGTCTGATCCTTATGAAGAGACTCAATCTCTTCATTCATTGCAACAGTCCATTGAGCTGATTCTTTACTTGCGACAGTTTCTCAATAAGTCATATGTTCTTCAAATTTAATTGTTTCAGCCATAGTTAATACATAGGAAACAAAACCAACATGACTGTACCTCATGGGTGGTTTAATCATCCTCTTCAATCTGTCGGTAGCAATATTATATTGTTGTACTTGCGGTGAATTTTCAACTTCCATTTCTTACACCACTTATTCAATAGGCTAATTTGAAGTAACGCCAAGTGGTCCACTTTCAAGATCTACCTTCTCCCCGAAATCAAGGTATTCTTGTTGATCAATAACCTCCTATCTCGGATGCAACATGGACGATTTATCAAAAGTAATGTCTTTAGTGATGAGAAACTTTGGTGATTTGAGTTCTGGATACCATAGCCTGTATCCCTTCAACCCAGAAAGATATCCCAAGAAAATGCACTTTTTAGCTCAAGGCTCGAGCTTGCTTCATTAACATGTGCATAAGCTGGACAACCAAAAATCTTCGGATTTGAATAATCAGTAGGAGTACCTGACCAAACTTCATCAGGCATCTTATACTTAATAGTTGTTGATGGTGACCAATTAACTAGGTGGCAAGCCGTGGAAACTACTTCAGCCCAAAATATTTTCCCCAATCCAGCATTAGAAAGCATACAACGAGCTATCTCCAAAAGTATTTTGTTCATCACTTCTACTATACCATTTGCTGGGGAGTCTTTCGGACCATATGATTTCTCACAATCCCTTCATTTGTGCAGAACTCATCAAAGTCACTTGAACAAAACTATAGGCCATTATCTGTCCAGAGACGCTTGATCTTTTTCTTTGTTTGTTTCTCAATCATAGCCTTCCATTGCTTAAATTTGAGAAACGCTTTACCCTTCCATTTGAGAAAATAGATCTAAACTTTTCTTGAATAATCACCAATAAAGGTTAAAAACATCTCAAACTACCCTTAGATGTAACACGAGATGGGCCCCAACGATCAGAATGAATATAATCCACCTTTCCTCGAGTTCAGTGGATAGCTTTGCTGAACTTAACCCTGCATTGCTTCCCGAATACACAATGCTCATAAAAGCCCAACTTACCAGTCTTATGTCCACAAAGCAAGCCTTGCTTGGTTAGCACAACCATCCTCTTCTTGCTATATGCCCAAGACGTATGTGCCAAAGATGAGTAAAATCACGATCTGGATTAACTGATGATGAAATTATTGTAATACCAAGAATTGTACTGCCCTGGAGCACTTAGAGATTTCTCGCCATCTTGCCTATCATTACTACCAAAGTGCCTTTGGAAATTCGCATGACTCCCGCCTTCAACTGTATACCTATAACCATTAGATTGGAGAGAACCAAGAGAGATAAGATTATTTTTCAATTCTGGAACGTGTTGAACATCCTCAGAGTTCTGACAATACCATCATGCATCCTAATCCGAACTATTCCCACACTAACAGTTTTGCAGAGAGCATTTTTCCCATTAAAACTGTATCACCATTTACCAACTGATATGTCGTAAACCAATCCCGATTAGGGCGTATATGGTAGGAACAACCCGAATCAAGAATCCATTAGTAGGCTAGAGATCCATGAATAAAAGTCATGATAAGAACATTTTCGTCACTGTCAAAATTATTTTCAGCTACTCCAGCGATAGACTTATCTTCTTTTCCTTTCAGATTTGGAACATCTTGCTAGAAGTGACCCTTCTTCTTACAGTAATGACATTTAAAGTTTCTCGTCTTAGACTTTGACTGAGATTGATATCAGTCTCTACTGCTTGAAACCTTCTCAAAAGTTCTTACTCTAATTATTAGACCCTCGGCCTGATCGTTGCCTTCGGGGATAGACACCTTTGCTCGGAACTCCTTTAAAAACAAAGAGGCATTGATATCCTCGAAGGAGATAGTATCATTCCCATAAAGCATTGTCGTAACGAAATGTTTGTAGGACATAGGTAATGAACATAGCAAAATAATGGCTTGGTCTTCATCATCAATCTTCACATCCATATTTTTCATATCCATGAAAATGGTGTTGAACTCATTTAGGTTGCTCTTAATAGGTGTGCCCTCCTTCATGCGTAAGGCATAAAGTTGTTGTTTTAGGTATAATCTATTAATGAGAGATTTTGTCATGTACAAACTCTCTAATTTGAGTCATAATCTCGTTGCCGTGGTTTCTTTGTAAACTTCTTATAAAACCTCGTCGCTTAAGAACAAGAGAATAACACTTAGTGCTTCACCGTCGAGTTCCAAAAAATCTTATTTCGTCATCGTTACAGCCTTCTTTGATTTCTCATCCAAGACTTTGGCTAAACCTTGATGGGTTAACACAACACGCATTTTCAAATGCCATAAACCAAAACTATTTTTCCTATCAAATTTTTCTACTTCAAATTTGGCTGTCATAATAAAATATCAAATAAAACTAGCTCTGATACCAGTTTGTTGTGACGAAATTCTGTAATAGAGATTTATTATGATAATAAAATAGTGAATACGGAAAAATAATATAAAATATTTTTTTATGACAACACATAAGAGACAACGATATAAGTGGTTCAGCCTGAAACCTAGTCTACTGCGAACAATTGAGAATGTTTCTTACATTACTTGTACACTCAAATGCTAGTTTCTCTTATTAGTAGGGATTTTGGGATGATTTGAACCTTTTCTCATGGCACTTGTTAATACTAAAAAGTATCTTGCCAAACATAAGATCATGCTAAACATGAGACCCCATTAAATATGATGTCATGTTAAATATGAGGCTACACCAAACATAAGCCTTGTCATAAAAAAAAAATTGAAATAATCTTTTATGGATTTATTGCAGTCAAAATACTTATATTTCAATAAGTAATATCCAATATTTCTTAATGCCTCATTTGTGTCTTTTGGTGTGTAGGGCTTTTTGAGTTATTTTCGTATAATTCCAAACAGGAAGCAGCCTCTATCAATTCTTCATGATGTGAGTGGAATCATCAAGCCTGGCAGGTCAGTAGGTGTAGAGAATAATCCTTTTTAATTTTAATTTTTTTTTCAACAAATAACATATAGTTAAATTTCAAAAAATCACCCCCTTAATATCTCCAATTTCAGCTTTGGTCCCTGCCTTTCTTCAATTTTTTTCATATTGAGTTCCAATAATAATCGAAATTCAAGCAAACCTTTTTTGACATGTTTGATAATTCAAAAAAATGTGTCACACTGCAGCTAAAAACAAAATTGAATGCTGCAAAAAAATAAAATTAAAATAATAATAATAAAATTAAATAAAATCACAACTTACTAAGCATCTTAAATTCTTAATCCTTGCTATTGCAGAATGACGTTACTTTTAGGCCCGCCTAGCTCTGGAAAGACAACTCTGCTTCTGGCTTTGGCTGGGAAACTCGATGCAGATCTTAAAGTAAAACTACCAAGTTTGTTAATTCTTGTTCAACATGTGCTGTTTTCATTTTATAAATATATCTTTTTTAATCTATAAATAATCTTAAGTGTAGTACAATGCACATGAAGAAAAAACCAAGTAATTTTTTAAATAATCTTAAGCAAAGTACCATGATGTGACAACAATTTAATGGAAAATGTTTATTCAAAAATATGTAAATAACAGAACTCTGCATTCTTATGTATATATAATCATATTTGCTAATTGTAGGTCTCCGGAAGAGTAACTTACAATGGGCATGAAATGAATGAGTTTGTTCCGCAGAGAACCTCAGCTTATATAAGCCAACATGACCTTCACATTGGAGAATTGACGGTTCGAGAAACACTTGCTTTTTCAGCAACATGTCAAGGAGTTGGTCCGAGCTATGGTAACTTTTTGGAACGGACTGCTGCTTCATACAACAGGTTGTACTAAATCTGCATGGTGCAGAATTTAACAATTATATAGGCTGTGCAGTACACAAAACTCTCGTATTGAGAGGTCTTGGAGGGTTTGATATACTGTCAGTAAAATTTGCGATGTGCAGATTTAGGGCAACAGATTTTTATAAGTTAACTTAAATGGGAGTACATTCCTTATGTTGTGCTTTAAATTTATTAGCTCATTGAAATGGGTAAATTCGATTTGTTTGAATTTTCAGAGATGTTGGTAGAATTATCAAGGAGAGAAAAGGAAGCAAACATTAAGCCAGACCCAGACCTTGATATTTACATGAAAGTTAGTGAATATATCATAATATTAATTTTTCTTGACCTTAGCAAACAATTTTGTCTCTATATATTATGGAAATTCCATTTCTTTAGCATTTGTCTGATATTTGGAAATCTTCTTAGGCAGCATCACTTGAAGGACAGAGAGCAAATGTGGTCACCGACTACGTTATTAAGGTCGTTTCTTCAAATCCGTGTTTGATTTATCTATTTTTGCATTTCGAGTTTTCAGAGGACAAGTCCCAGGAAAAATTAAATAATCCCTACAATTAGATTTTGCAGACAAGAAAAGCAAAATATGGTAACAGAGACAAAATATCAAAACAAAAAGGATAAAGAAATTCTAGTTCAAACGGCAGCATCAAAATAACTTTCATAAAAAAATGTAACTTCTATTTATATCCGAATTTACAGATTTTAGGACTGGATGTTTGTGCTGACACTATGGTTGGAGATGAAATGGTTCGCGGCATATCCGGTGGTCAGAAAAAAAGGCTTACAACAGGTGGGATGAAAACGACTCACACAAAAACTACAATAAAATAAAATTTATATCCTCAAATGAATATCATTTTTCATTATATGTTATTTCAGGAGAAATGCTTGTTGGACCAACAAGGGCGCTCTTCATGGATGAGATATCAACTGGCCTAGACAGTTCTACAACCTTCCAGATAGTGAATTCCATACGCCAAACGATCCACATACTTCGCGGAACCTCAGTTATCTCTCTTCTTCAGCCAGCTCCCGAAACTTATGACTTGTTCGATGATGTGATCCTCCTCTCAGACGGGCAAATTGTGTATCAAGGCCCACGCGAGAACGTCCTTGAGTTCTTCGAGTATATGGGGTTCAAGTGCCCTGCAAGAAAAGGAGCCGCCGACTTTTTACAAGAGGCAAGTTACATATCACATATGTAATAATAATAATAGCAGTAATAAATAAACAAAAGGGAAACTTAGTGCATTAGGCTCTTGCATTCCAAGATTTAAGCTCTTTGAAAAGATCGAATGTACGCAATTTTACTATTACTTACAAAGAAAGTTTTATTTACAGGGTTTGGGGTTTTGTTATGGGTTTCCTATTTTATAAACACAAATTTTGCTACAATCAGGTTTAACAGTTTAAATTTGAAGTTCTTCAAAAAAATCCCTTTTTTGGTAGTTCGCTATGGGAATGATTCAAATTTATTTCACCATAAAAGTGAATTGTAATGGTTATCAGAAAAAACTTCCTAGACAAAAACTTTTAGGAAGAAAAGTCTACATAAAATCTTTGGTTTCGAAAACACTGTAACAAAATTAAGCAAAACATGTTTAAATCTTAACTTATACTGAAAACTAATACAAAAAGTACAATATCAGAAGTGATATGAAACCAATGGTAACTAATCGCATAGGAGTTGCCAAATGTGACTTTATGTTCCTTTTGATGGGAACCACAGGTCACATCGAGGAAAGATCAAGAGCAATACTGGTTGAAAAATGACGAATCTTACAAATTTATCACCGCCCAAGAATTTGCAGAGGCGTTTCAATCATTTCAAACAGGCCGAAAGCTAGGGGACGAGCTCGGTGTTCCGTTCGACAAAGCCAGCAGCCATCCTTCCGCTTTAACAACTCAAAGATATGGCGTCGGCAAAAAGGAACTACTAAGAGCTCTCACGTCAAGAGAATTTCTTCTGATGAAGAGGAACTCTTTCGTCTACATATTCAAAATGATACAAGTCAGTAAATTTCGCAAAATTAAAAACTTCAGAAAAATTTCAGCCCTTCATATTTTTGATACTAACATACTTGGTTCCTATTTCAGCTCATTATCATGGCGTTCATCACAATGACAGTGTTTCTACGTACAGATATGCACAAGGAAACAATAGAAGACGGTATCATTTACATGGGGGCCCTATTCTTTGCTATTCTTACGATAATGTTCAATGGGTTTTCAGAGCTAGCCATGACGATTTTGAAGCTCCCCATCTTTTACAAGCAGAGGGATCTTCTCTTTTTCCCCGCATGGGCCTACTCGTTACCCACATGGATCCTCAAGATCCCGATATCATTGGCAGAAGTTTTCATATGGACATTCACAACTTATTATGTCATCGGCTTTGACCCAAACACGGGGAGGTACGTAATGGAATAGAGCAGCGAATACCTTTTCTTCAGATGATTTTTGGTGTTTGCTGCTTGTGTGAAAGTTATTTGTTCCACATTGGGAGTTTTAGAAGTTAAATATTTTGTATATAATGGGCTCAAATCCTTTCCTAATAGATCCTTGTAGCGGGAAGTATAGGCCTTTAATATGGTATAAGAGCCGAAAGCTGGCATGTTTAATATTTGCTCTGGATGAAAACTGAGAAGTCACCTTATATACGATTTAGGATTAACGTGTGCCGTGATAAGGGTCATTAGATTGCACACCGCTTACAGCCAAATTAGAGAAAAGAGAAAAAGAGAGACTAAAAAGTAGAAGCTGAAAGGAACACAAGTTTTTGTATCTGATTATGATTTTTTGGAGATTATCCTAAAAATACAGAAACCTATTTGAAGTAGTTTTGATCCATTTAAATTTTTGTCAGGAAAATGGAAATAAAGAAAACAATGAAATTTTAAAAAATTTCCCTCTTCATTTGGTTGTGAGAACGAGTACAGAAACTGAAAATTTTTGTAATGTAACCAAACAGACACATACCTATTAATGTTTTCTCTGTCGACTTGATCAGAAGGCCAATTTTTGTTCTACTCAAACTATGAAAACTAAAACTACACTACCAACTTCATATAATAATTATATATGCCTATCTCCTATTGAAAAGAAAAATAAGCTTTCAGTAGCTCATTCAAGCCGCACCCAAAACGAGGTTAAATTCGATTGTCGAAAATAAAAGCTGGCTTCTTTCAAAGTTTTTGAGGAAAAAGGGCTGCATTCATTGAGCAAATAAACTTCTAGCTTTTTTAGTGCAGAAAAATTAGAACTCGGTTTTAAAACTGAGTAACCTAAAATTCCTAATGCACAACTTGTAAGCCTAAAAGCTAAAATACTGGACTAAAGCAAATCGACTTCGATTCTTGAATAATAGAAGTTCTTATTCTCATAACTACTTCAACTACAGGTTATTCAAAACATTCATTCTACTTCTATGCGTTAACCAAATGGCTTCTGGATTGTTTCGGCTTACTGGGGCATTAGGACGGGACATGATCGTATCAAACACAGCTGGTTCGGTAGTATTAATGGTGATTCTCTTGATGGGTGGTTTTCTCTTATCAAGAGGTAAACAAAATCTACTCGAACCTTCGCATTCAATCACGAGCCTTACCTTCGAATCAATTTAGCTGCAATAATCAAGTCCTTCATATTTCAGGGATAATTTTTTGCAAAATTGGCCATTTCTGGGCATCATTCAACTCAAAATAGATTTTCAAGTTTTAAAAAATAAAAATAAGCCTTAGAATGGGTCGATGCCGTTGATCTTGATTCCATTTTTTTTCGCAGATCAAATAAAACCATGGTGGATATGGGGTTATTGGTTATCACCATTGACGTATGCCCAGAATGCTATATCAGTGAATGAATTTCTTGGACACAGTTGGAAAAAGGTAACAATATCATTTAGGCATGAAAAAATAAATAACAGTTAAGAAGTAAGAATATGACATGCATTTGTCGCTATAGGTGCTCCCGAATTCTACAGAATCGCTAGGAGTATCCGTCATCAAATCACGTGGGCTATTTCCCCAAGCATATTGGTATTGGCTCGGAGTGGGGGCTTTAATTGGATACATTCTATTGCTAAATGCCCTTTTCACCGTGGCTCTAGCTTATCTCAACCGTAAGTACCAATCCGTTAAACTAATACTAGATTCTTAGAAGACAATCCCTAAAATGCCTTTATACGGTACAGCATTTGGTAAGCCTCATGCCATTTTATCCGAGGAGACCTTGAATGAAAGGAATGCTTGTAAATCGGAAGTGGTTGAGCCAAAATCAAGTGAGTTACGACTATTAATTTAAACATTACACTTTGGAATTTCCACATTTTCATGTTTTATGTGTAACCAAATATGCAGAAGAGGGGAAAGAAATACTTCAAGAAAGCCGATCATTGAAGTCAATGTCTTCAAGAGTGGAAATGATTAGCAAAGATGATAAGAACAGAAACCGGGGGATGATTCTACCTTTTGAACCCCTTTCAATCACTTTCGACGATATAAAATATGCAGTCGACATGCCACAGGCAATTAGATACCTAGACTCTCCTTGTTCCTATATAACTCTATGATTAAGTATAAATTCATGAATTGAGTATCAAAAAAAAAAGTATAAATTCAGGTACATGAAATTAGTTAATTTTATGAAGGAAATGAAAACTCAAGGCATACCTGAAGACCGGTTAGAACTTTTGAAAGGCGTTACCGGTGCTTTTAGGCCCGGAGTCCTGACGGCTCTGATGGGAGTCAGTGGGGCCGGTAAGACCACTTTGATGGACATACTGGCAGGTAGAAAAACCGGTGGATATATTGAAGGGAGAATTATGATATCAGGGTACCCAAAAAAGCAAGAGACGTTCACTCGCGTGGCAGGGTATTGTGAGCAAACTGATATTCACTCTCCTCATGTCACGGTTTACGAGTCGTTACAGTATTCTGCATGGCTTCGCTTGCCTCCCGATGTTGACTCTGCAACAAAAACGGTATATTTATCACAAAATATATGCAGCGTAAACTCACCTTTTAAGTGCAATGCCTTACATTTTCATCTTTGCATCAAGTTGTGCATATGACCGATATAGTCGCCTAAAGGATCAGATTTAGAAGCATATGATTTTTCACAAAAATAACCAAAAAGACCAACAATAAACAAATAAATACTGAAACTGTTAAAAAGATGCAAGGAGAAAAAAACTAATCCAGACTGTAAATGGTACATTATTGTTCCATAATCCTACAACTTAACTAACTAATGCGATGAACTAAAACTAATCTAAGCTCAATGATTATTTGCACAGATGTTCGTTGATGAGGTTTTCGATCTTGTTGAGTTGACACCATTAAAGGAAGCACTGGTTGGGTTACCAGGTGTTAATGGTCTCTCAACAGAACAAAGAAAGAGGCTAACTGTTGCAGTCGAGCTTGTAGCGAATCCATCAATAATTTTCATGGACGAACCGACCTCGGGGCTGGATGCCAGGGCAGCCGCTATAGTGATGAGAACGGTGAGAAACACGGTAGATACAGGGAGAACTGTAGTGTGCACAATTCATCAGCCAAGCATTGATATTTTCGATGCTTTTGATGAGGTAAGGCAGTAGTTTTCTAAATTAAAGGTTTCTTTGGCTGAGTTTCTTAAAATTTTAGGAACATTTTTCAAAGATGGGTTCTCAATGACTAATATCGCCTAGCTTCTTGAACTTTTCCAGCTTAACAAAGGAAAACCTGAGAGCCCCATTTTCTTGAGTTCTCTAATCGACATATCATGCTTTTAGTTTTTAGGATAGGCTCGTATCCTTTTCCTTGTTTCAATTTGCTTCTATCGTTTTAATACTATTTTAATTTGCCTCCAATTATTCAATTTACCACGTATACTTTTAGTCTCTTTCTAATATATTTAAATTTTTTTTTGTCCCATTTTAACTTATTCCTATCATTAATAAATTTAACTTTAATTATAGATATCATATTGAGATAATAGTCCGTCGTTTCTTAAAAAAATTGATATGTAAGTGGATTAGAGACAATTGATCTATTTAATGCGTATTTTTAACTTATCATTAAGAATTAATTATATAGGTAAATTGACTAAGTAATAAATTTAAAAGATAGTTAAAGGAATATATGACATGTAAATGATCTATTTTTCCATCAAAACACTTTCAAGAAATTATATATGTTATCTCAATAACTTGTTATATTATGATAGGAAAATTTTATAATTATAGGGATAAATTGAAATGTAAAAAAAAAGGGTAAATTGGAAAGTAACTAAAATTATAAGGATGATATGAAAAGATAAGAGGCAAATTGAAACGAAAATAAATTATATGGGGCAATTTTAAAAAAATAAAATTTTATGGGGCATATTGAAATGAGCTTGGATAAGGGGCAAAATAAACTTTACCATAGTTTTAAAATTTTCAAGGTTCTCTGAGGCCAAAAATTTCGAGAAACACTGAAAAGGTTAAAGCTCTGTCAGGTTGAGTTTTCATTAAATTTTTCATAAAAAATCGTTTTCAGTAATCTTTTCAATGATGGGAATCTTTTCAAATGACTTTTCCTTGAGTCCTCCAATTTTAAAAGTAATCTCAAAACCCGTTTTCCTGATTTCTCCGATTCGGCATTGTCGTGATCTTAGTTATTCGAAAGTAGAAACGTAGAAAACCTAACTTAACAGATATTCTGCAACCAAACACTAGAAAAAGAATTATAAAGAAAACGGAAAATTCAACCGAAAAAAGATCGGATTACTGTAAGACAATGCAACTCATTATTGAATTCTTTGAAGTTTGAACTAATGGAGAATTTTTGTTCGCTAATCGCAGTTGTTTCTTCTAAAACGAGGAGGTGAAGAAATATATGTCGGTCCATTGGGCCACCATGCTTGCCATCTGATCAAGTATTTTGAAGTAAGACTTATATACACAGATAAATCAAATTATATCGAAGTTTGATCTATAATACAATAAATGAAAAGTAAATGTGTAAATAAATATTCACAGGATATCAATGGGGTTAGTAAAATTAAAGATGGTTATAATCCTGCGACCTGGATGTTGGAGGTTACTACAGCCGCACAGGAAACAACTCTAGGGGTTAACTTTGCTGATATCTACAAAAGCTCAGACCTATATAGGTATCTCCAACTCATATAGTTTCTATAATTTAGATTCAGCAACTAAACTCAAAATGGTCTAAATGTAATATGTCTATGATGGAATTATCGCAGGAGAAATAAGGAACTGATCAAGGAACTAAGTACACCGCTACCGGACTCAAAAGACCTATACTTTCCCACTCAATATTCACAATCTTTCTTCACACAATGTATGGCATGTCTATGGAAACAAAACCTGTCATACTGGCGAAACCCACCCTACACGGCAGTGAGATTCTTGTTTACAACTTTCACATCATTGTTATTCGGAACAATCTTTTGGGACCTTGGTCATAGAAGGTACACTCATCCAATACCCCTTGCAATAGTTTATCTAGCTTTTGTGTAGCTTCCAATAATGTTACATGCTGCAGCTTCCAATATGAATTTGACATTTTTTTTTAACTGCAGGGGATTAAAGCAAGATATCTTTAACGCAATGGGTGCCATGTATGCCACTGTTCTCTTTCTCGGAGTTCAAAATGCATCATCTGTTCAGCCGGTTGTTGCCATAGAGAGAACGGTCTTTTACAGGGAAAGAGCTGCAGGAATGTATTCAGCAATGCCATATGCTTTCGGGCAGGTACCAAATAATATCTGTATATGAAATTTAGCACAAGAAACAGAAATTACCAAGAAAATGGCCGTATTGATTTTCTGCTACTTTAATCTTTAACCCGGCTTGTGTACAAGTCCTATCGTTGGTCTAAACTTTCCAAATGCCATTTTCACCCCTAACTTCTTTGATTGATCCCGTGTCCTACTCTTGCTAAGAATTGAAGGTAATAAAATGGTGATCCAATTTTTCAGGTTGTGATTGAGCTCCCTTACGTTTTGGTTCAAACCCTTATATACAGTATCATAGTTTACGCGATGATTGGATTTGAGTGGACATTCGCCAAGTACTTTTGGTTCATGTTCTTCATGTACTTCACCTTGCTATACTTCACACTCTATGGGATGATGACAGTCGCAGTAACTCCTAACCATACCGTTGCCTCAATAGTATCTTCGGCCTTCTATGGGATTTGGAACCTTTTTCCTGGATTCGTCATTCCAAAAACGGTAAGCTACACATTACTCCAAAATAAAATAAAATTACGCATTAAACAAAGTATATGAGATTATTTTTATTATTTTTTTATTTGTTGGGTCTCGATGTCAACAGAGGATACCCGTATGGTGGAAATGGTATTACTACATCTGCCCGATAAGTTGGACTTTATATGGATTGATTGGCTCACAGTACGCAGATGATCAGCACAAGCTCGACACAGGCGAAACTGTTGAAACTTTTGTGAGGAATTATTTTGGATTTGAATACGGCTCTTTGGATTATGTCGCAGTAATTATTGTAGGATTTGTTGTGTTGTTCGGATTCATCTTTGCCTTTTCAATAAAGGCATTCAACTTCCAGAGAAGATAAAGTCATCATTTACAAGAAAGCACTTATTGATCTTTACGACTTCAGTTACTCTTAGGCAAAGTTAGGTGCTGATTTTAGATCTTATCATTTTCTAATCTTTTGCATTTCCTTTTTATTGAAGTCAATGAGTCGATTTATATTTTAAATTATTTATAGAATTTTCCATTGTACAAGGAGAGAGTACATGTATCGTACCGAATATGAAAGGCAACATGCCGATTGTTTCCGCGGGGTAATTATTTGGGGCAGTGTTCATAAAGTTGACTTGTTTCTAGGATGACCAACAACAATTTCGAAGGCACTGACTGATTTATATGTCTAATTTTTCTGAAGAACCGTCGGATATAACAAAAGAAGAAACTGAAACTGCAAATTTGAAAGCAACTAATCAGTATATTGGTGTCTGATTTTCTCTTTCTTTTTTTTCCTGAGTTCTGAAAATTGAAAATACTTGAAGCCTTGAATACGAAGTGTCAAATGAAAAACAGAATCCCAGTACACAACCATTGGCTCACCTACTGTCTCTCAAAGAAACCTTAAACAGATAGCTATTTCCGATCGCAAGATTTCAACAGAATCCCAATTTCTGGATTCCATCACAATTTACTACAGGCTAAAATCAAGTATGTATTCCTTTCCAAGACCCAATTCATTGCCCTTAGCTTCCTTGTACAATCCAAAACCCTCGGCAGCTTAGCCTCCTTATACAAACCGATACTTCCTTTTAAATTTAATATTGTAAAATAAGAAACTGAATTTTGTTGATATTGAAACTTCGCGAAGAGCTAATCATAGTCTTTTCTCCGTCGAGACAATTGTGTTAGTAATATTATAAACAAAGAGAAGGGTTAAGTAGTTATTAAGTGATGTTTAGAGCAGTCCGTGACTTTCTTTATGTATATATATATATAT
>MKEJ01007730.1:0-12613 GCA_001753735.1 Embelia ribes | reverse complement strand
GAATATTTATATGATCAATGCTAAAAGAGAAATGTAACAATACATAATGATAATAATCATAACCCATACCATAAATAATTTCTATGCATCATAATTGCTACGCATATTAAAAATATTAACTATGCGTAATATATATACTTTCTATGACGTTCTATGCATTTTCTATGCATACACGTATCATACAACTCTTGAAAACATCCATGCAAGCAACGCCTCATTCTACGTCTATGCCAATTCGCTCCTATGTGACGTATCAATTCACATCAAGGGGTATACATGTATTCTACACCTATGTAATATTTCTATCGTGTCCAATTAAACGCTCCTTCGCTTCAAGCCCTAACGATTCATTCACGCACAATAATACGGTCGAAGTTATCAACTTTATATTAAAATTCTTTGACTACCGTACCTAAAATTTCCTTAGACACGCTCCCAAGCCTTCTCGAGCAAAAGCCCCAAATTTAGCTTCGTCTTCACCTCAAGGTTTGATCTAGCATATGAGATAGAATCATCAAACTCCAAGACACAACATATAATGGTGAGCAAGAATAGCAAGAAATATTTCACGTATGAATAACACGTGGATAACAAACAAAAATCAACGGGAGAGATAGAAGACGTGACTTACATAGAAACGATCTCCTCGTCGAGTAGAAGGAGAAAATCAAGTTTTTATTAGCAATCGAGCCTTGTAGACAAATGATATCAAGGCTCAAAGTTGAAAAAATAGAGTTTCCAACTCACACACTCTCTCTCTATTCAGACAACGAGAAGAAATGGGCAAGAAAATGACTAAAATGCCCTTTTATACCTATTTTATTTTCACTGACAGTTAGAAAAAAAAATCTGAACACTGTTAAAGCCCTTCAACACCCCATTCAACCCATCTACGCTTCGAATAATTTTTTTTTCAAAACACAAAAGTTGTAGATAAATGAAATATTTTTCCAACAAAATTACGAAACCCTAATCGAAGTTACGGTTTTGGAGTCATGGCCGAAATACCAATAAGGTATCGTAAAAGTATGTTAAAGAAGTTTTTAAAATTTTGGGCTACGTTTTGACCCTTCTATACGTCAAATAAAATTTTTCTCATAACAAAAAAATCGTAGATAAATGAAATATCTTTCTAACAAAATTACGAAACCCTAATTGGAGTTACGGTTTGGGAGTTATGGCCGAAATACCAATCAGGTATCGTAAAAGTCTGTTAAAGCAGTTTTTAAAAATTTCGGGCCATATTTTGGCCCTCTACGCTTTGTAATAAATTCTTTGGCAAATATTAACAAATATAAAAGTTGTAGATACATGAAATAGCTTTCCAACTCTATATCATGAGCTTCAATCAGATATACGGTTTGAAAGATATTAATTTATTACCGAGACAACGTCACAACTACGACTTTACTACAACAATCACTCCGATTCGCCGTTCTATCTACGCCACATGTCTATGCACTACGAATAAACGCATATACTATCCACGTATACCACGAATTAATAATAATATTATTATTTACGATGCATAATATTATTATAAAAAAATAAAAAGGGAAAAATTAAGTCGAATTTTCTGAGATGTTACAACAACTTGACGAATTGTTGGTGCTAATTTGATGAGAACCAATTTTCCGAGTTTATTGGTACTTGGTGATGAAAACTGACGTTTGCAAGTTATTGGTACTCAGTTAAAGAAAACTAAGATTGCGAGTAATTGGAGATCGATGAGAGAAAACCAATTGCCAAGTTTGTTGCTACTTGTATGAGAAAAAGTAATATTGCTAGTTGATTGGATCTCGGGAATAAAAGACTAATTGTGATCCGAGTTGTTGGATCTCATGGGAAAAATAATCAACTTTTGGATTTCTGAATTGTTAGAGCTTGCGAGAAAAATAACCAACTTTTGGATTTCTGAGTTGTTGGAGATTGTGAGAAAAATTATCAACTTTTGGAATTGTGAATTGTTGTAACTCAAGGATAAAATAACCAATTTTTGCGATTTGTTTAGTGTCATAATTGACACATTTCTCGCCTACTTGTCGGCAGGGGGAGATTTGTTGGATGTATATCCAAGTATAAGGACTCGTGAATCCAAATTTGGAGTTTGCGTCCTTATTTGAAAAAAAAAAAAGAAAACTTTCAATATTCTAGGGACTAATTGTGTAAATTTTGTGAAACTTTATGAATAATAATAGAGTTCCTATTTGTAGGGGTGTTCAATCGGTTTAACTGAACCGAAACCAAACCGGTTAGCATTGAACTGAACAAATCGGACTATTTTTTCTTGAACCGAAACCGAACCGAATACTAGTACAAAACGAACCGAAAACCGAACAAACCAAAAATATTTAATTGTAAAAACCGAACCAAACCATTTTTAAATTTAGAACTGAACCGGATTTGGTTCGGTTCGGTAAGTCAGTTTACCCAATCAATGTCCATCCGGGGTGTTCAACCGGTTTAATCGGTTCCTAACTGAACCAATTAGCATTGAACCGAACAAACTGGACTATTTTTTTTTAATCAAACCCGAACCGAATACTAGTACAAACCGAACCGAAACCGAACCGAAAAACAAATATTTTTTAAAACTTATAAACCGAACCGAACCGTTAACCCAAAACCAAAACTGAACGGTTTCAGTTCGGTTTGAAAACCAGTTCCCATTCGGTTTTGCCTACCCCTACCTATTTGTTTGCTTTTTAGCAACTCCACACATGCAGCAGCGGCTGGTAGCTTGGTTTTGGTGTTGTTTTGTGTAATCAATTACATTAAAATATATCACTATATTTTGGAGATTTTTAGAGTTAGAGTTTGGTGAAATTTTTTTTTCTTGGGAATCGATCATAGAAATAATTGGTGATTGGAAAATTAGTAGTTGCTTTTGAAATTCTCCGTTGAGTATCAATATTTTTATTTAAGTATTTTTTACTGTTTTATTTTTGTGGTTTTGCTCTTGTGTCTATTTGAGATTGTTATCTCTCGTGTTATACACGAAGTGATTTTAATTATATTTTTTCTATTATTTAGTGGATTAATTTATGTATGTGTATTGCCCTGTGAGTTTTTTTACTCTTCGTTTGGAAGTGTTTTTCCACGTTATATCGTTATGTTATGGTTGTATTTTTTTTATTATTTTCTTCTAGTTATTATTTACGCTATTTCACCAGATTTACACAGAATACGAGAAAGATCTTATCGAGATTGATTGTTCCATTGTGTATTACTCGACAAGGTTATCTATGTGTTTACTTCCCAACAATTATGTTATATCCCATCTAGTATACACAATTAGGCGACCACGATTTTTGTTCCTACTTCGAATTAAATAGAACTAGCTGATGGAATACAAATAAATTGAATGGAACTTGTTTTAAATCAAGACACAAATATCTGCATTTAGGTAATACTTTTATTTACTGCAAATAAAAGCTAGTGAACAAATTGGGGAGAGTTGACACTTAAAATACATATAATAAAGAGATTACTGTCATTTTTTATGTTTGGGGAAGGATGCAAGGAGTTAAACAGGGGAACTCATTTGACTAATTCGCCTAAAATATCGTCTTCTCTTATTAGTAAAATGGGCATTCTTGTTGTACGAGCATAAGTTGGCAATCAAAGATGTCTTTCCTAGCTGCATGTGATAGAAAAATATTCCAAGTCCCATTGATAATCAACTCAATGGTATACACTGAATTGATGTGTGATTTTACACATTAATCTCCATGTCGGAGCCACACCAAACTCCAGCTTTGCCAAAATGATGAACTACATCCAAAATCTAGATTGAGTATATATTTATTAGAGTTCTTACAAGAACTTTTCATCAAGAATAAACACTACTATATAACCATATCCAGACTGCTTTGTGACTGGAACCAATAGGACCAATAGCTTGCATCTCAAACCAATCATTTAAGTAACTGGGAATTCAATTGTTACAGCTGTTAGAATATGGTGAGGCCATTTTATCTTGAAGAGTGACACTTATTGTAGTCTGAATGATATCATAGGATTGATATAGCGAGAAGTGAGAACAGAAGTCCGATTCTAAGTGATTCAAGAAAAGTGACAATAAATCTAGAATACTGGAGCTAATGGATTAAAAAATAACTCACAAATAATTTTTTGGTCCATTTGATACGATGACAAATAAGGAAGGGGAATTGTACCCATACACCATAACCTACTATTGAGAAAGTGAGTTCTGTCAAACCAGTCTCGGCTTAATGGTTTTACAACATTGACCTTCCAACTTACTTTTTTTTCTCCATTGCTTGAACTTTGTTTTTTCGGATCCGCTCATAAATATTGAAAAGAGTAATAATATGCGTATTAAAAAATATATGCAAACATTGTACTAAAATTGTATGGAAATATTCCTTCACTTGATTGTTAGATCATATGAATTGATTCTATATTTAATTTAAGGGGCATGACTAAAGCACAAAAAATTTGGTACTTATGAAATGTGTTACAAAAACTACCCATCCTTATAAAACTTAATATTGTTATAAGTAATTTTTTTATTATAATTTGCTTCTCTAAATGTTTTACAAAATTTACTACGCAACTTAATATAAAGTACAATTAAAGTTATAACAAACCATAATAAGTCCATAACATTTGCTTGAACTTTGAACGTGCACTGATAATCAAGGTATTTATACCCAACTTTTGTTCTTGTGTTATACTTCTCATATTCAAGAAGGTTATCAACGTACAAGAATTCACTGTACTAATGTTAACAAAATTCTTGTTCGCGTTGGTTATTATGCATATCATTACTATGTTAGAAATCTTTTTCATTTAACTTAACAAATAATTGAATTGATGATTAGAAATCTTTTTCATTTAACTTAACAAATAATTGAATTGATGATTGATAGGTACGCAACTAAGCCTAGTCTTGGATTGTTCACACTCGGCTATTTTGTTCAGAGTGTTCACTTAGGCTTGGCTCGGGCTCGTGGTATTTGCAAAGCTCCGGCTCTGGCTCTGGCTCCGGCTCCACTTGGCTTGTCTGGCCAAATGAGGTGAGTCCACCTTGTTTGGTTAGCTTGTTAGGCTCAATTTGGTTTATTAGTCTTTAACAACTGAATTGTGTCCTCAAACACTTTAAAAAGCACAATATTAACATGATCCAATAGTAAAATTATCCTGTAACAAAATGAACTATATGCTTTACTTAGGGTAAAGTTCATTTCGGCACTTATCCTTTGGGGATTGTTTCGATTTGTCCCTTATCCTTTTATTTGTTTTAATTGTCACCTATCTTTTAATATTGTTATATTGTTTCAATTTGTCTTCTATCTTTTTACTTATTTCCATTTACTGCCTATACTTTTAGTCTAATTCCAATTTAACCATTTTAATCCAATATGATAAATTAAGAGAGGGGGAGGGTTGAATTGGTTTTCTTTAAAAATTACCATGTTAAAATTATTTCCCTTTTGTTTTAGTAATAGCGAGAATGCTTATGAGTGTGTATAACAATGTATTAAAATTACTTGCTAATGATACAGTGGTATTAAGTATTTGAGACATTAATCAAGTTATGTTCTAGCTATGCCTGAATTAATGAATATATGATTACGTACGAAAAATCGTAATCTTCACATCACAGACATACAGAACTCATAGCCATGAACCATAAGATACATGAAACACATAATCACAACCATATTGCAATGTCGTAACCATAAACATATCCCAAAGTAAACGATAACATAGCATCCAACTAAACACTACTCTAGCACATAACCAAACACCACATATAAATATCATCCAATGATGATAAAAACTAAACATTAACACAGAACATCAACCGACAAAAATAAAACCATAAGCCAACAAAAGCATTGTCCAACTTGAATAAAACTAGCAGGAAACATAAGTAAACATAAGATATGACAACAAAGGTCTTCAATTGATGCGGCTCACCAGTGCTTTCTTTCTCCCCATTTGTCATCATCAAAAGACCTAATCTGAGACCTCCTCTTCCTCTTTGAACTATCAATGAACTACTCCGGTACAACTTTGGCAAACAACAAACCCTCTAAGTAGCAGTTGGTGCTGCAATGAGCATAGAAATAGTCCATATTTGCCTCAAGATGTCAATTTTGAGCCTTGAGCTCAAACATGTTGCGCTTCGCCTTCTTGCAGTCACCAACAAGCATTCTCCCAATCTTCTTGAACCATTCCAAGACACCATTCTTTGGAGTGCATGTAAATGCAGTAGGAGAAGGCAAATCCATGTCCATCATCTCGATAGGAGGAATCGGTGCTTTGAAAGAAGTACGATCAGTAGGGATATAGGAGCAAATAAGAAATGAGGAAGAGCCGCGATGGCCATGTCGAGTCACTCAAAACTTATGCTAAATCCATTTTTTGTTGTTATACATGACCTTCATTTGGCTTAACATGTTTTTGTCAAGGAGTTTGCTCGAGTCATATGAGGGTTCTGTAAGTAAGATATTATAGTATTAGAAAATTTTTGTAAAAGCCATCGTGTATGGAAACTTCTTATCTTTAAGTCTAGTGCACTCCTCGATGTAATAGAACATCATCCTAGTGATGTCGATGGGAATAACGTATTTAAGAGCACAAATGATGAATATGAGCAATTAAGTTATGTAACACCCTAAAATTTTAAAAATAATATTTTTCAGTTTTTCCTTCAATCAGTCGACTGATTAGAAGGAATAAGTCGTCTGATTCCTGAGAATACAGATTTTAAATAGCAACTCACTGCACCCATGTGGCACACATTTTCACACTTAAACTGTGTGTAAACACCCATAATCATCCAGAGTTCAATTCCACGCTCACTTCCATGTTAGCATATATATAGAGAGAGTGTGGTAATTAAGGAGAAAACACTTAGGTTCATGAAAAATAAGAGTGACATATTCTTTTCGAGCCTCATAGTCCAGCATTTCCACATTTGTGACGGGTAGTAAGGTAAGATTCCTCTAACTCCCTGGGTTTACCTCTAAAATTTTGAAATAAATATGGTTTCCAAGTCTTAAACAAGCTCAAAACCAATTTTTTTCAGTTATATAGTGAGAATGAAGTATGTACTTGACAAAACCCCACTTTCTTTGAGAAATTTGGCCATGCATGTGGCATATGAGCTTTATAAACTCTTTTGTAAGTTATAAATCAAGATTTGAAACCGGTTTGAGCGAAGAAACAAACTATTTTTTAAACACCAGACCAAATCACTCGATTGATATGACCAAATCAGTCAACTGATACAGTCGGGTAGTTTAAAATTTTAGTTGTATGTATTGTATTTCAGAGGTAGATCCCCTTTTTAGACTTGAGGACGAGAATTGTAATGATCCCTTTCCTAAACATCATGCTGTGTGACAAAAAAGTAAATTAAAACTTGTAAAACTATGATAAGGTGACTAGGTATGGTTAGCTATAAGTAGTAGGCCCTATGATAATTATTGTATAATATGCATGTGTATTTGGATGCAAATTGGTGTGGCATATGATGTGATGTGAGCAAAATGTCGTGTTAAGTGTGCAATAGTAAGATGATATGAAAAGAAATATATTTGACGTAAGAAATGGAAAAATTATTATATATGTGGCGTAAAAGATGCGTAGGAATGAAATGATATGTGAAGAAATATATGTGGCGAAAAGATGTATGTATATGCATGTCACTAACATTTGTCAGGAAATACGAGTTGGCATTTTGAAAAAATGTGGTATTTTGAAAAATATATGGCACTTTTGTGAAATTAAACGGGCCATGGCGGGCCAGTTTTAAAAAATTATGCATTTGGCATACAATACCGAATTGGGGGACAAACCCTTGTTTAAAGTATCATTTTTGGTCTCACGCGAGGCCAGAGGTATGGAAGAGCACCTACTAAAATCTTTATGCATAAAGTCTTAAGGTACTTGTTCTCGAGTTGTCGTGAAATATTTCCCCAACAAATATTACACTCTGGATATGTATCGAGTAAATATGTGATGTTGATAAGATCTATGAATGCTTTTTATGAATGTGGCATTATGTGACTACTGTGGCAATGTGGCGATATATGTGATGTTCTATTTTTATACTATAATTAACATAAGGAATACTATTTTTAAATTAATTTCGTCTGCTTGTTGTTCATAATCTGGCACATAAAGGAAAAGATATATCAAGCATGTGGCAGAACTGGCGAAGTGGCGGATTGGATGGCTCTCCATCTCAGAGATTAAAATGGATCAAAATTTTGTTGGTAATATAATTATGTTTTCAAGCATCTATTTTGTAACTGAACGAGCTATTTTATCAAACAATATATCTGATTCAAGGCTCTTATTTTGTAAAATTATGAAGTTGTAATATAAATTGTCATAGTTCAAGTGTTCATCATATCATGTATTGTTAAGAGTTGGCATAGTAGGTAGATTTTGGTTGCGGCCTTATGAAAAATATAATAATGTTTTCTCAAACATAACATGTTCGGAATTTTCGAATCTCAGGGTCGTAATAGGATGGTATCAGAGCTAACTGGGTTATGCAAATTTGGTTAAGCTAGGTAGGTGCATACACATATGTGAGTCGAGTATGGCGATATGAAGATAAGTTGTATATGAAGCGTTAGTGATATTTATGGAAGCACCTTAGCACCCTAAGCATGTTGCATAAGCTAAGATGTAATAAGAAATTGGCATATAAATATGACGTATAAAGTGACGATATGAATAGTTATTTTGTGAATTATTATGAGCAGCCTTTGGGTGGCAAGCCAAGTCGATTTCTAAATCCATAACAGAATGAAAGGGGAAGCCTTGTTATTCTGCGATGGGGGTAGAACTGTTGATGGAAGCGGACCACTTGATTGCTGGAGTTGTTGTGCTATGTGTATTTGTGTGACTAGGATGCGTATGTATATGTGATGATGTAAATATGGATGAACAATTCACTCGATGTAAAAATGAAAGCATGGCTATAGAGAAGAACATTTTAGGTGTTTGAAGTATCTATTTTATGTTTTTAAATATAGTTATGGAGCATGAAGACAGACGTAATAATTCCCCCTCAGCCTAGTTTCCCAAGAGAGAGACTTCCCCAGGATAATGTATTGCCGATAGTAAATTTCTGCATTCGATCTATTTTTGACTTACTATAGCAGCAAGATACTTTGAAAGATGATGAAATGTATTCACATTCAGAAGAACAAAGTGAATATTCAGATGATGAACATATTAATGTAGGGGTTCCCCCACTGTAAAATGAAGTTCCAACCATACTTGCGAATCCAAATACCGAGAAATTGTCCCAAATACTCAAGGCAGCCATGTAGCAAATGGCACAAACAATTGTGGACGCAATGGGGACTCAAGCTGGGAGCAGCTCAACTAACAAATAGGCCCTAATAAAAAAGGCCCATTGAAACTTAGGAAGGCCAGACACTCCAGCTATTTGTGGCAGAGCGGATTTGATAGAAGAGATGGAAAAGCGGTTGAAAATGTTGGGCATCGAAGACAATTTTGTAATGGTGATTACAACCCCTTTCTACTTGAATGATGAAGTAGACGAGTTGGATAAGTCAGGAGATGATCCCAAATGTACGAAACCTGACGTAGAGTGACTTCGAGGAAGTATTCCTCAGGAAATAATTTGCCATACCATAAGGGAAGGAAAACAATGAGAGTATGTAGAGTTGATTTAAGGGAAAATAATGGTGGAATAATGTGCTCACAAGTTCGAAACCTATTCGCAATTCGCATCGAAAATGGTATCGACAAAAAAACTTAGGAAGTTTGAGTTAGGGTTACGTCTATCTATTCAGATGGTGTTAGCGCTAAATTGGTGTAATACACAGGAGGAAATATTGAGATGGCCATACGATTGGAAGTAGTGAAAGTTATAGCTAGATATATTCGTGAGGCTAGAGTAGCTAGGATGGTAGGATAGGGAAGAAGTAGATCAAATTCTACTTGTGAAGTAAGAAATGGAGGACGGCATGGTAGAAGTAGGCACAGACGAGAACATAGTCAGAGTTAGACTCAAAAGGAGTCAAGTCAAAACCAAATGATTGAAAAAGGCCTCAAGAGGCCTATGCTCAAAGCTCACAGCAAAACCTGACGAGGAGCACAACATTTGCCCCCACTGGTTCTAGGGCTATGGATAACTCAAACGAATGTTTTAAGTGTAGAGATACAAGTCATAGAATCAAGAACTACCTCCAAATTTAGTGTTGAGCTTGTTAGAATTGGGGGTATACACACTTAGTTTATCTAAACACGGTTGCCCAGAACCCGAAACAATCTTTCAATACTCAGCTAACCCAACTCTCGACGCCATCCTTGGTGCTGTCTAATTAATCTCATCCCTCAACCAGGAATAGAGGTTCTCATGGAAACTTTTGGAGTAGAAATCGAGCAATTGTGGCCTCAGCTTAACTGCCTCCCCCAGCACATGTGTATTCTATAATTTAAGCTATACTGGAGTTGGGAGAACCCTTTGAACTTCAAAGTACTTTACCCTTTATGTCCTTTTGGGTTGTTATTCTCTTTGATGTCGACATTTCTCATTCTTTTATATCTACCTATTTTGCAAACTCCTTGGGATTGGAACCCACTTCATTGTATAAAACACTGTATGTAGAAACCCCTCTTAGCATTGATGTCATGCCGAGTTTGAATTGTTGTGATTGCAAGGAGGTGATTAGGGATCACACCTTTTTATATGACTTGGTATTGTTAGATATGCATGGGTTTTACATTATTCTAGAGATGAACCGATTAGCATGTAACCAGGCCATCATTAACTGTGACCGTAAGTGAGTAAACTTATCGACCATTCGGGCTTGCATGTTTATTTTATGGGGGAACACAAATCCCCAAATCTTCTAAGGCGGCGAGTAAGAGACAATTTTGGTAATCTGCTCACCAACATTTCTACATCTGAGACTGATATGTCTTTTTATGAATTTCCTCTAGTCATTTCTAAATTTCCTAATATTTTTCCTGATGATCAGTGTAGGCTTCCGCCCCTTCGTAAAATTAAGTTTTCTATTGACATTGTTGTAGGGATTACACCTATCTCTATTGCTCCTTACCATATGGCTTCTATGGAGTTAAGAAAGTTAAAAATTCAATTTGAGGACCTGGAGAGAAAATAATTTATGCGGCCAAGTGTGTCACCTTTGGGTGCTCTGGCTTTATTCGTTCAAAAGAAAGATGAAAGTATGCAACTTTGTATTGAACTGAGTAATGATCAAGAACAAGCATCTACTTCCTAGAATTGATAATTTGTTGTACCAATTGAGAGGCTTCAGATGTTTCTTAAAGGTCAACTTACAAGCCAAATACCACCAATTGTGTAAAAAAGAAGAGGACATTCGTAAAATGGCATTTTGGACATGATATGGTCATTATGAGTTTTGGTAATGCCCTTTAGATTGACGAGCACCCTGGTGGTATTTATAGATTTGATTAATAGAGTTTTCCGAGCCTATCTTGATAAGTTCATGATTGTGTTCATTAATGATATTCTCGTGTATTTACCATCAAAAGAAGTATATTAGGAGTACTTACAAATAGTACTATCGACCCTCCTTAAGCATCAACTCTACATGAAGTTTTCAAAGTTTGAGTTCTAGCTGTCTAAAGTAAAGCTTTTAGGGCATGTCATTTTGATGGAAAATGTATATATGGATGAAGATAAGATTAGGTGTCCATGTAGATGGGAGAGGCCCAAGAGTATATTTGAAATACGAAGTTTTGTTGGCCTGGCTGACTACTATTGTCATTTTGTTTAGGATTTTTCTCATCTAGCGGCCCCTCTAACTCGTCTTACGTGCAAGGGAGCTAAATTTGAACGGAATGGAATGAAAGATGTGAGAGTTCTTTTAAAGAGTTAAAGAAGCGACTGACCGAGGCCCCGATTCTTATATTCCCTGGGCGTAGCAAGGGATATATTGTGTATTATGATGCATCCCAAGAAAGACTAGGAGACATTTTGATGCAAACCAAATGGGTTGTTGTGTATGCATCCCGTAAATTGAAGAACCATGAACAAAACTACCCTACCCATTACTGGAGCTGGCAATGGTAGTTTTCACTCTGAAGATTTGGTGATATTATCTATATGATGAATAGTTTGAGGTCTTTTCTGATCACAAGATTTTGAAATACATATTTACACAATATGACTTGAATCTACGACAATGAAGGTGGATGGAGTATCTGTAACAATATGATTTCATTTTACAATATCACTCTAGTAAGGCAAATATGGTAGTGAACGCTTTAAGTCCGGAAACTAGGTGTGCAATAGCCTATTTGGCCTCTAATGAGTGGGAAATATTTTGTGTGACGGGAGAATTTTAATTAGATATAGTCGAAGATAAAGGGAGTGCAATTATCTGTTCCATGTGGTTGCCACTCACACTACATGAGAAAGTGATCAACGCTTAACAAGAAGATGAGAACTGTTGGAAATTATAGAAGAAGGCCGACGAAAACCTAGAAAGTATGGAGCATTGGCAACAATGGAGAGCTTCAACACTCGAGGTATAGTTTTGTACATACAATCATAAGAGAAGAAATACTATAAGGCCCCAATTTTTCGCAAACACTGTAG
>MKEJ01007727.1:0-11303 GCA_001753735.1 Embelia ribes | reverse complement strand
TAGACGCTAGCATGATGATGTTTAACAAGCCTAGATATCACTTTTAAGGTAAGACAACCCCTGGAATTATGCATATCCTATAGCAAGTTTGCGTATAATAAATTATAAGTAGTGAATATCGACTTTTAGTTTAGGTTCTAATGCAAGCTTTGAGAGAAAACCCCTAAACCCAGCCTGGAGCTTTAAGGAAGTAGCATCAAGCTTCCTTGTGACTCAACAACATGAAAACTACGTAACACTCTCAATGTAAACCTTGATTAGTTAAGTTTTTGGGCTGGCATAAGGCAGATCTGTCAGATATTTTGCCTCATTAGTCAACTGATTATGTCAAAAATCTTGAGAACTAAGTAGAATGTGGTTATATTTCTAGCTTCAAGCCATATAACCCTTGAGATGTAAAGGTTTGGTAACAACGATGATGGGTCTGCCCTTGCATGCGAGCAATATGACTCACCTAGACGATTTCTTGAAGTGATAGACATACAATTAGGATATTTTCCTTTTAGATATAGAAATCTTTGAGATTTTGGCAAAATTCTATTGCTTTAAACATTATGACGCTTCTTCATGCATGCATGACGAACCACATTGAAACATGTAGAGTAGGATTAAGTAGTTGACGCGATGTAGTATTAAGTGAACCAATAATCGAAGTATGTTTGCTTTTTCCTAAACTTAGGAAGTCACTTGAGTAATATGATATACCATAGGATTTTAAAATGGAATGATGAGAAATGCGAGAATGTTTATGAAGAAATAAAAAAGAATGTAAGGTTAAAGAGGATTAAGTTGATAAGTGGATGAAAACTACTGATCATAGTACAAAGAGTAAGAGTTAGTATCGAGGGTTTGATGAAAAGAGCCTGAGTTATTTGGGAGACATCGTTCGAATAATTACGTGTGGAGACCTATGAGAGATTTGAGTTGAATGATGAGTAGTAGTACGAAGTGTTTGTAGGAGTTGATATAAGATTGCACCAGCATTCAGACCAAGCATTTGAAGTAAGAAATACTATGAGAATCTAAGGGTAATATTTGGACCTATTAAAGAATAACCCTAACAAGTTTAGTGAGTAACTATAAGTACGAGAGAAGTCTAACTTGACTTATCTTTAACTCTTGATATGAATTTAGGGACGTAGGATGGAAGGTCCCAAAATAGTTGAAATTTCTCAATGATGATGGTTTAAGATACGTAAATCTTGAAAGCATTGACGTATGGTCTGATTGGGTAAAGTTCGTTATGCATATAAAAGCATTAAGAGGACCTTGAGCCGTTAAGTTGTATTGATGAAAGCATAAGAGGAACATTTATGCATATCATTCATGAAATCATGAATAAACATACGTTTTAAACTTAATGAGATAATGAAGAAAATATTTTTTCACCATACGTATATGGTGCGGAACGGCGATTTGATGCGTTAAGTAGCTCGGAAACAGATACCTAAGGAAGCTTTGAGTCTAAGTAAGAGTTAAGACGTTTGCGTATATGTATGAATGTGTGTTAGGAAACATTCTTCATTTATAGCAAAGATAATCCATTTTGAAGTTTCAAAACTTAGGGCCAATATAGTCCCCAAGAATTTTTTAAGTTGAGGATGGTTGAAGCTGTATTTAGAGGAGGTACGTTTCTCCCTTAGAACTTAATTCAGTCGGGTCGCATGAGTAGCTCTGGGAGTGGAAGGGCATCTACTCTCGGGACTTATGCATGAAAATCCCGGGGTACTGTCTTTTCGAGTCTCGTGGTATTGTCTTTTCAAATGTAAGTATTTCTTGACATATATTCAAGGGCCCTTATAAGTTTGAGTTGACGTGTCACAAAGGTATACGATACGACGAAAAAAAAAAAAAAGGAAGAGATTTTAAAATGATTTGATGTTGCCGAAGAATAATTTATTATGTGGTTATGATTTTTGCGAAAGTTTTCTTTAATCAAGAAAAGTTATTTTAATGCCTTTATCGATAAGCGTATTATTTTAACTCAAAAAATGCCCCAACAGTCTGTTATATTTTTGTTTTATGGAAACTAGCAGATAAGAAATTTGTTGAAGGCTTGATCCATACTTATGTGTGATCAGTTGCTAGAAGATGATGTAGGAATGAAGAGTCCAACAAGAAGGTTATAGCCCTTGAAGGTAGTTTTGGGTCCTATCGGCCTATTTGAATTCATGAAATATATATTGGTATGAATATAGTTATAACTATGGTAGTTGTGAGTAGTTAGGATTTTACTAGTAGTATAAAGATCATAACTTAGTTTTGCCATATAGTTATGTAAATAAAGGTTTTTTTTTTTTTAAATTTAGCAGCCTATGACTTTTTATGTTATGGTGACATGTTGAATATAAATCACGTGTCGGGTCTCATGGGATTCAGGGCGCGATAGGGTGATATCAGAGCTAACTAGGTTACGTGAATATTGGTTGGCTTTGGATGTTGGGTTTATGTAGGATTGGTCGCAGTTAGGGGACAAATAGAGCATGGCTTAGACATAGCAAGCTATATTCCATCAGTTTTGGAGACGTATGCAATAAGGGAAGATTCAAGTTTTTGACCCTTCCATGCTAAGTTAAACTTCTTAGGTGTGACAACCTCAAATAAGAAGACTTTGGAAAATTTAGAAGTGACACTAGAGATTAAGTCATTGAATGAGAGATGAGAAGATTATGAAGAAAATATATATAGTCCAATTTAGTAAGTGACATAAGGTGGTGGTAACTGATCAAGGACAAATTCAAGGTAAAAGAACACGCCTTTGAAATTCCTACGAATGAGTTTTGATAGGAAAAAGACAAAATGCTAGCAACAATTGCAACTTGCTAGGCCTATAGTAGAGAGTCACTACAAAAATTTACTCCACCATGGGACTAGGATAGTTAACAAAGTTTTTGGCTACTACCTGGAGTCTACGGCATGACGAGAATGATGTTAGAAGTGTTAAGAGTATGAATGTTTATGGCACTAGAAAATGAGTAATCAACCACCTTCAGAAAGCGGTTGCAATATGATGACGATAAGTGAAATCAGACGAAATACAATAGAGGAAAATTATGATACGAATACAAAAATTTCTTACAACAAAACGAGCGAATTGCATACTCTATGAAAAAGCATGAGCATTCATGTAATTAGTATTAGAATTTACTTATGAGGATTTTCTTTCGTAATACAGAATGTTGACGAGAAAAGATTGGGGACAATTGACGTTGGCCAGAACAGTGTTTAGTTGAACGAAACTTCTAACTGAGTAATGGCAGACTCAAAAAGTGACCTTTGTCTGAAATTATAGACCCTACGGATTATGACAAGATTATTAACCCAGACAAAATAAGGGGACTCTAGGAGATCCTGATAGATTCTAACTTAGAAGAAGAAGAAGGAGGCCTAGAGGAAGGGAACGGACAAGATAATTTTTCTAACAATTTCGTACCCCATAAATAACTTGATGAGAGATGACGAATATAATCCTGAAGAATTCAAACCCGAAGACGACAATGAACTAGTAGAACCCGTAGAAGGTGAAGAAGTAGATGACGAATAAGAGGAAGAAGAAAAGTAGATGGATAGGGGAGAGCCTATACAAGTTAATCCTCTATTCGGCCCAATGTCCCGCAGTGCATACTAAACTTGGATTTTCGAACTTGATCAAATTACAAAGACACGTACAATTTGAGAGATGATATGGAACTCAACAAAACAAGCAAGTGGTTACAACGAAGAAGGACAAGTGATTATAAATGTTTGGGAGAGATTTGCTAACATACTGCTTCTAACCTTTCGAGTGGATATGGATTTGACAAGTGCACCATGATGGATAATATTATTAGCGACCATATTTCGAGATTCAGGCATAACTAATGAATGAAAGAAATTTGAGATGGCAATATGCTACTTACAAGGTGAAGTAGAGGCATGGTGGCATGATACGGAAGTGGCACATTATGGCATTGGTAAGGAGAAGATACGGTCATAGGACGGATTCAAGTAGGTTTTTTAATAACGTTACTGCAATCGGATTGTATATGAGAAGTAACGACAACGTTTCATAAACCTGCATCAAGAACTCCAAACCATCTCAAAATATTATCGAAAGTTTGAGAACCTTTGCAGATATGCCCAAGAGTTTATGCAGACGGAGTGACAGAAGATGGCAAGATTTCATAATGGGCTAGTGCCTCAAATCCAGAATATGATATACCCTGTCCAACTCTATAATTATGAATCCATGGTAAACCTAGCCAACGAAGCCGAATATATGTTTATCTGAGGTATGCATATACATTTTTCTTAAGATTTATGAAGTTATTTGTACATCACTGCATATGAGGGAAAGTTTTTTATGCCGCTAACTTACTTTAAAGTAGATACTTGGGTGTGATTAGAAATACTATGATCCAATTACCTTATGGCGAACTATATAAAAGAAACCTAGTTGGTGATGATTAATTGAGAAACTTTGACAAATCAGAAACTTAGTTACACCTCTATGGTAAGACCTGACCATAGAATAGAGACTACTTTGAAATTTGAGGACAAAGTTCCAATTACATGTGGAGAGCTGTAACAGTCTGAAAATCCTTAGCTAGTCGACTTAAAGAAGAATCAGTTGATTGATAAGGAGTAATTTGTCGATTGATTTGGTCAGTAGGGTATTCTGAAAGTGACACCTATCCAGACATGTAGTCATACCCCTACCCTACCTCATAATTTCAACATGTGATAATTGACCATAAAGCGGGCAATCAATTGACTGTTAGCTCCAATACAATCGACTGATTCATACTAAAATGAGAAGTTGACAAGTAGCAATACCCTATCCACGAGTTGCATTGCAAAAACCATATAAATACCCCCAAGTTAGATTATATCTGTGTATGTGAGGGGGAGAAAGAAAAGAAATAGAGAAACCAAGCCAAACCCCGTGATAACTGAGCTAAATAAACTTTAAAACCTAGCATGATGATGTTCAGCAAGCCGAGACGTCACTTTTAAGGTAAGACAACCCCTAGTCTTATGTATATCCCGAGCAAGTTTTTGAATAATAAATTGTTGGTTGTGAATATCGACTTTTGGTGTAGGTTCTGATGCAAGCTCTGAGAAAAGACCCCTAAACCCAGCCTTGGAGCCTTAAGGAAGTAGTGTCAATCTTCCTCGTTATGCTGCAACACAAAAACTAGGTAGAACTCTCGACATAAACCTTGATAAGTTATGTTTTTAGGCTAGCGAAGGGCAGATCAGTAGACTATTTTGCCTCATCAATTGACTGATTATGTCGGGAAGTTTAAGAACTAAGTATAATGTGGTTATGTTTCCAACTTCGAGCCCTATAACCTGTGAGATGTAAAGGTTTGGTGATAACGATGATAGGACTGCCTCTGCATGTGAGCAATATGACTTACCAACACGATTTGTTAAAGAGATAGAGGTACGGTTATGATATTTACTTGGTAAATATTGCAGCCTTTGAGATTTTGGTTAAAACTCTATTGTTTTATACATTATGATGTTTCTTCATGCGTCCATGACGAACCACATTGAGACATGTAGAGTAAGGATGCATATGCACCCTGTCTAAATTATGATGGCCTACACGCCACCTTGACATCATCAGGAAGAAAGTTTGGGTATAGTCACTTTAACGAACTTGTGGGAATGTTAGTGTGTTGTGGTAAGGCAAGAATATAAGAAAAGATGGAATAAGTGAATGATGTGACATAGTGTGGATACCCAAGAAGTGGCAATATGGATGTAGGTTGAATACTCCAACGTACCAAAAGATGGATTAAGTAATCAAAAGAATGTAGTATTGTCAAGTGCCCCAAAACATATGGACATTTTATTAAATAAGAAATGATGGATTAAATAGTCGACACGACGTAGTATTAAGTAACCCATGTATACTTTTCCCTAGACTTAGGAAATTACCCAAGTACTCTGATATACCATGAGAATTTAAAAGAGAATGATAAGATAGGAGATTATCAATAAACCCAAAAAACTTTAGAAATTAGGAAATGCCATGAATAGTCCCTTCCGCCCCTGAGAAATGCGAGAATATTTATAAAGAAACTAAGGAGAATGTAAGGTCAAAGAGGATTAAGTTGATAAGTTGATGAAAACTACTTACCACATTACAGAGACTATAAGTTAATATATAAAGGGTTTGGCAAGAAGAGCCTGACTTATTTGGGAGACATCGATCGAATAATTACGTGTTGAGACCTATGAGGGATTTGAGTCGAATGATGAGTAGTAGTAAGAAGCTCTGTTAGGAGTTGATGTAAGATTGCACCAATATTTAGACTAAGTATTTGAAGTAAGAACTAAGGGTAAGTATGTTATTTGGACCTATTTAAGAATAAACCTAACAAGTCTTATGAATAAGTATAAGAGAAGTCTAACTTGGATTATCTCTAACTCTTGATATGAATTTAGGGCATAGGATGGAAAGTCCCAAGGCTGTTAAAATTTCTCGATGATGGTGGTTTAAGATATGTAGATCTTGGAAGCAATGATGTGTAGTTTGATTGGGTTAAATTCGTTATGCATATAGAAGCATTAAGAGGGCCTTGAGCCATTAAGTTTCATTGATGTAAGCATAATACGAACATTTATGCATATCATGTATGAAATCATGAGTAAGCATACGTTTTGAAGTTAATGAGTTAATGAATAAAATATTTTTTTCACCATACGTATATGGTGTGGAACTGCAATGAGATACATTAAGTAGCTCGAAAATAGATACTTATCTGAGTAAGAGTTAAGACATTTGCATATGCATACGAATGTGTGTCAGGAAACATTATTCATTTCTAGCAAAGATAATCCTTTGTGTAGTTTGAAAACTTAGGGCCGAAATGTCCCTATGAAGTTTTTAAGTTGAGGATTGTTGAAGCTTGATTTAAGGGAGGTACGTTTCTCTCCTATAACTTAATTTAGGGGAGATACGTTTCTCCCCTATAACTTAATTTGGTTCTGACGATCCTGAGTAGAGTGTCCGACGCCTGTCCGTCGACGGGCAACCCGTCGGGCACATGATAAATGTCTTCGAATTTTTCCAACTTATTGGGCTGAAGTGTTACTCTGGACATGGTTCTCCGATGCCTCAAGGTAGTCGAATAGATAGAAAATTTGTCCATTTATTGCCTCTAGTTGCCATACTTGATCCCATTCATATTGGATATTAAATTTGATGCTTGACTCGAATTGTCAACCTTTGTTCCCTTTCACATTTGATATAAAATTGCTTTAAGATGATGTATACACTCAACAAATAGTATTGATACAACAATAATATATGAATTGTATAATTTTCACAATTTTGTAATCATCAAAATATTTTAATTTAATTTTTAAAACATTGGGGTAACATGTATTTCAAGTAATTGATATTAAAAAAGTCAAATTATAAACTTGTAAGATTTGTTGCGAAATTACAGTAAAAATTGAAAATCCAATAATAGAAGAAATAAAAATCACAGCAAATAATCCACACTTGCCATAGGTTTTGATCAGACATCTAAAAAAATTGGAATAACCTGTATCCTATCCATACATTCAATTCCCTATCACTCTCTCATTAACACACCAATCCCTCGTCACTATATTTACTTCCCACCTCATCACCAATCAAACTTCATCAGTCCCTCCTAACACCTCCTCACCACACATTCACTACTTTTTTTATTTTTTATTTTTTTCTTTTTTTTTTGGTGGTGTTATATAAAGGCTACAGCAGGGTGCATAGGGGGACCTCAACATTCATTTTTTCTCATTGGTTATTTTTTTCTTCTCTTTTGTTTTCTTTTGCTTGGAATGTCTATGGGGTGGTGGGGTGGTGTGTTTTTTGGGTTGGGTTTGAAGGCTAGAATTGAGCAGTCCAATTGGAGAATTTTGTCACTATTGTTTAATAAAAAATTGTAAGTTAATTTATTTCTCTTGATTAAATTATTTAATTATTGGCATAATTATTTTCTTAATTAGTTGCAATGTCATCATTAGTATTTTCTCAATTGGATTTTGTTATGTTTAAGGTTGTCATGCTAGAGTAAATTGCTTTTTGCCTAGCTATGAAAATAAATTAGTAGAATTCCCTAACACCCTAATTGATAAGTATGATTTTAGAAATTTTAATTCAAAATTGATTTAGTCTAAAATTTAGGATTCTAAACCTGTCTAAATATTTTAAAAATTATCTAGGCATAGTTATGGAGTCTGAAAAAATCCCTATGACACACTAAATAGAAATAAATCAGATTATAAACAAAAGTGAATTTTTAGACGAACTTTATTTGGAACTTATCAACTAGGGGAATTAGGGGAGGAAATCAATTTATTGGATTTTTCATTTGGGCAAGACTTTTACTTGTTATTGTTGAAATTTATATTTGATGAGTGCCACTAATTTGTTAGCCACACTTTTCTCGTATTGAGACCCATTAATAAGCATTTAAAACTATGCATAATTTAGCTAATTTAGTAACCGAAAGTGAAATCTAAAGTTAGAAGTATGCAGTACGAAATTTCTAAGGGCCTTCGAACTAGTTAGGAGTCCATGAAATCGATACTCAGTTTTCTTATCGATAAAATTACAACTTACCTAGTACGCTTGCTAGGTTCATAATCTACATGTTTACGGATTGATCAAATACAGCTCAAAATAAAAAAGAAATAGAATAAAATAAAGCTTGAGAGGGATAAGTTTAGTCATATATCTCTTTTCAAATTTTGAAAATATATTTTCTGAATTTTTCTAAAATTGTGTAACAGTAAAATTGCACCAATAATTTGTAAGGATTATTTGAAAGATGTAATTGATGCTATTAACTAGCCAACCTCAAATATTGGAAAGAATATGGATTTCTGAACTAGAAAATTGAACCAATTTGGGCCCCAAATTGAATTTTCAAAAAATTGGAAAAAAAAAACTACCTAGAACAACCCCAGCCTAACATGACATGACCTGACCAGGCGATGGTGGTATCTAACTTTAAAAAAATGGAGTCGAAATGTAAGGCAAAATACAGACAACGAAAACATAATCTTTTAAAAATAGTTACAAAAATATTCTTACAATTTTTTATTACAAAATTTTGTTTCTATGACCTCTATTTTGTCTCATATTTTAACTCTAATTTTTATTTGGTTAGATATAGCCCTATTGCTTACACTCAATTATGAGCTGGCTAATCCATGTAGTCTAATTTGCAACCACGAACTTCACATTCTTAATAACCTCTCATACCAAAAAACATGTGATTAGGACTTGAGAGAGGTGTGGTTTAGGGTTGCTACAACAATTCCAATCATGTTCCCAAAATTTACAATGCAAAATACGTGTAATCTCTATTTTGCAATATTTACACATAGATCATATGGTGAATTTCCATTTTTTCTTCTTCATAAGTTTCTTTTCATTATAAGAAGATTTCCACCAGAGTAACTATTCTAACTCCGGAATTTAGAATGACGAGCCATTTTGGGGCATTGGTGGCCGTGCCTAACGACTACTGGTGGTGATAGAGTCGTGTGGGGAAGATGAGGATGGCGTGTCGCATTCGCACTCAAGATCTTCAAACCCCCAAAATTGTTCCTCATCTTCTTCTTCCTTCGGCATTTTCCATTTTTCTCTATCCGTTTCTTCTTCAACCATTACTTCCAACACCTGTTAAATTAAAGCCAAATTAAACAAGGAATACATTAAAATCACTTAGTATTTATCATAAAACTTGGATTTAGCTAAATAAATAGAAAGTTAAACTAAAAACTACTAGGTGCCTTTCAAATAAATTTATTAGAATTAATAAGATTTTACTGCAGCACGGTACAGTCATTCAAACTAAATAAACAAAATGTACTAACGGATAGCATTAATAGGGTTTCAAACAACTTCACTTTTTGGTAATAAGATGGGAAGGTTCGAGAGGAATCGGGTTTCATACTAATCAATAGGGTATGGATCTAGTTTGAAAGTGGTAAAGTGTAATGTTTTTCGAAGTTTGGTTTTTGCATTAAGGCTCCTAATATTGTACGGGTGTAAAGTGCTAATATAACCAACTATGTGGGATATACTATAATTTTGCCAAATTAGGCCCTCATGAATTATGATATGATTTTTTTATGTGTGGCCAAAAATATTAGTAATGTTTGGCCAGCCAGTTCCAACTTCTTAATAACTAGTACTATAACATAATGGGACAATGTGTTAGCCCTTCATTTTATTTATTTTTTTGGTAAACTACTAAACTTAGAACTCCACCTGAATAAATCAAATTGCTGTAAGTGCTTCTTATGCCATACTTTTTTACTGTGTTGATAAAAAAATAAAAATAAAGAAGAAGATTTTATCTAAACTTATTCAAGCATCTAGTATTTTTGCTATTTTTTTAAAAATATATTTTTAAATTACAAGTTGCAACCGAAAAAGCTACTAGTTCTTTGCAGGTTACAGCTTCGATATCCTTTCCATGGAAAAAATATTCATTGATCGAAAAACAAAAATAAAGATTTCTTGGTTTCACGCTCCCGAATAATTGTAAATAAATGGTTCACAAACAAACAATATGTTTGTCAAAAAATTGGCTCGAGTCTTGTGTTTTTTATTCATGAACTACTATAGGGTTTAATTTTAGGACTCGTTTAGTAGATACTTCTCTAAAAAAACTTATATTACGTCACTCATTAGACATTTGCACTACAAGTGCTAGGAGCTTGAGCTCGACTCAAGATCTAATTCACTTTACTTGCAAGCAAAAAAAGTTTAAGATTCAAGTTATGGCTCAATTTTAGAGCTTATATGGTAAAAGACTCGAGCTAGGGTTTAGCAATGACCGAGTCGATTTACCATGTTTAAACTCCAAGTACGAGTACGTTGCAATTCAGTAAATATGAAAAAAAGTGAAATTGATCTGACTAAGGTTAAGATTCTTAAATCATCCTTTGAATGTTTTTATTTTCCAGGATAAACCAATACACAAATATGTATTTGTGATCAAACCACAACAAAAATATATTCCAACTATACGTAAACGACAAAAAACACAGATGGAAATTCGTTAAACAAAAGACTCTAAGAGCCAAGAAGAAAAAATTAGAGATAATCAATCAACTTTTGCTTTTGTTAATGGTTTTGAGACCAGGCAAAAATTTTAATTTTCTTTTCAATTATATTGGGAGATCCACTAAAAACTACACTGCGATCCCCATAGTTTTAAGTTAGGTTTTTATTTGTCTAGCTACAAAAGACAGATGAATATAATAATAATAATAATATATAATAATAATAATAATAATAATAA
>MKEJ01007694.1:0-13448 GCA_001753735.1 Embelia ribes | reverse complement strand
CACCTCCACTTAGCCTCGATGTTTAATCTATCAAACGATAATGAATCAACATGAGTTTATAGACAATAATAGTCTGCTAATCATAAAGAGTATCATTATCAACTTTATTTCAATATTCGGACCTAGCACAGAAACCTAGGTATGGAGAAACAAATGAGATAGGGAAAAAAACTTTCGTCAATATGGAGCCTAAGTGTTGAGGAGTCCAAATATGTAACTAGTTTTTGGATCCTAGCCCCCGAGCTAGATTTGCAAAATTAATCATGAGAACAACCTAAACAGGCCCTGATACCAATCTTGGAATTATACATAATTAATTGATTCTTATAAAGCATAAATATAAATAAATAAAAATCATACACTAAAATTGATTCCCGATGGTAACGAGATATTTCATGTAAATTTCAACTACATCTCAGATCACCAAAAAAATAACTAGCAGTAGGGCATGTTACTAAAATAATACATTCACTATCCACGGCATAAATACTCTAAAAAACTCTCCCAAATATGGAGAGAGAAATTAAAGAATTTTTATGCTTGGATTGCCTACAAAAGACTATGTTGGGGTGTATTTATAGAGAGCTCAAGGTTAATTCTTCTCATATCTAGTCGATGTAAGATAAATACATTAACTATATTATACCCCCATGGGCACTACAATTGGGTCACAAATTAACCCAAAACCAACAATTATTAAACCAAGGAAATAATATTTAAATTAATTTCACAATTTTAAACAAATACACGATTTTTAAATAAATAAAATAAGTTTTCAAATCAAAAGATTTTTCAAAATAAATTAATTTTTAAAACAAAAGTAAAACATTTTACGTAAAGCCTAATTGCTGAGGCAAAACTAGCTCAATACAAAAGCACAACCAGGTTAAGCCTGGGCCCTGGCCAATCAGGACAAATACTAATGACAATTTAGGCCCATTTGAGATTGATGCTTGATATTTTTTTATTTTTTATTTTGATAGACTGGTGCTTGAGTATTGTTTCTATTAGTTTTCCTAAAAATTATAGTCTGTTATTCTGAAGTGATTTTAGAAAACAACTTTAATAATCCTAGTTAATTTGTTTTTTCTGCAATTATTTATGAGAATAACCTTAAAATACTTGTTACATTCCTACATACATGCTTATTTTTATCTTTTTATGATACAAATCACATTATCAAACAACAAACTATTTCTCCAAATATTTTTTAAAGAATTTACCATAAGTAATTCAAATTTTCCTAAGACCTAAAATTATTTTACTATCATGTTTGAAAGGTATCTTTCAAAATAAATTTGGAAAACCACCACTTTTGCCAAACTAAGCCTTTTTTTTGCTCCCACTCAGCCATTTTGTCCCATGAAAAAGTAATTCAACTTTTCCTAAGACCTAAAATTATTAACTTTACATAAAGCCAAAAGAAATATCCCATAAAAATTGACTAATATTTAAATCAGTTATTACGAACTTTCTATAATTCCTATACTAGATTTTTATTTATATTTACTTGATTGGTGCTTGTACAACTCTATATAAGAGAACCCTTGTATCATTACTGCTTAAATCAATATAATGAATTTTTATCCTCTTTGATTAATTGACATGGTATCGAGCTGATTGACTGACAAAAGGTTATATTTAAAATCAGGCAAGTATAAAAATATTATGAAAGGTAATGAGAGAAGATAAGCAAATTGAGCCAATGGCTCGAACAGGTATAGAGGTACCAATGGCAACATTAACAAACCTTGGACCTCATCCCTAAAGGCGAGTGTCCATGATAGTAAAACTCATTGATTGAAAATAGGTACATCAAACTAAATTGCATGCAGATAGGTCAGTTGAATGCTATAAAGCATGATTAGTAGATAGAAATATACATAGGTTGAGGGCATGGACTTTCATGATACTTTCCACCCATGACCAAATTGGTCACTGTTTGTTACCTTTTATCTTTTATAGCTGCTCATAGTTGGGAATTACATCATTGATGTACATAATGTCTTTTTTCATGGTAATCTTGATAAGGAGATTTATATGACTTTGCCTACAGGTTATGTATGACAGAGGAGACTCGTGGATATTGTCTTTATAAGTCTCTTTATAGTCTCAAGTAGCCTCGCAGAATTGGTATTCGAAGTTATCTTTGGTACTTGTTTTCACTGGATATTGACAGTCACAGTCGGATCATTCGCTATTTATTCATATTATGGACAGTTCGTTTGCAACTATTCTTTTTAATCTTGATGATATCCTTGTTATGGGGAATGATATTGATGCTATTAAACAATTTCTTGCAAATCGATTTCGTATCAAGGATTTGGGCACTTTGAAGTATTTTTTGGGCTTGGAGGTTGCTTGAACCTCCAAAGGCATTTTTATTTCTTAGTGGAAATATGCCTTGGACATATTTGATGATTCTTCCTATTTGGAAGTACGACCTACTACTTTTACCATGGAACATAATCTTCGTCTTCGACCTGATGATGTATCTCCTTTACCCGACTTGAGTATTTACCGTTGTCTTATTAGTAGGCTTATTTATTTGACTATTACTCGTTTTGATATATTGTATGTTGTTAATTGTCTCAACCAAACATAGATTCACTTATAGGTTGTTTATCGTATCCTTCGTTATGTCAAGGATACATCGGGTCATGATTTCTTTCTTTTTTCATATTGTGATCTTTGTCTTACCGCCTACACAAATTTCGATTGGACTAGTTGTCTTATGACTCGACGCTCTACTACAGGTTTTTTCCTTATCTTGCCATATTTCTTGGTGTTCCAAGAAATAGGATATGGTTTCCATATCGTCCATTGAGGACGAATATCGAGTTATGGCTACCACAACTTGTAAGTTGGTTTGGTTGATAGCACTCTTGCATGAGTTGGGAGTTCTTTTTAGGCGTCTGATTCCTCTATTTTGTGATAATTAGTATGAGCTTCATATTACCCATAATCATATTTTTCGTGAGCGTACTAAACATATTAAGATAGACTGTCATTTGGTCTAAAATAAGTTGTATTCTGGTTTGATTGAGCCTTTTTATATCCCTACACAGTCACAGCTTACCGACATCATCACGAAACCTCTTGGTCATGATTTACATAAGCTCTTGATACACAAATTGAGCATTACGGATTTTCACGCTCCAACTTAAGGGGGAATGTTAACTTTCTATAATTCTTGTACTGGATTGTTATTTATATTTATTTGATTGATCCTTTTGCAGTTCTATACAAAACAACATTTGTATCATCAATTAACGTTTGGATCAATATAATTATTTTTTGCCCTTTTTAATTTCTTGACATGGTACCAGAATTATTATCCTAAACCCTAATGGTAACCCGTCTTATGGACTTACATGATACTTTTGCATCCGTGGCCAAATTGCTCATTGTGCAATGTCTTTACCTTTTGCAGCTACTTGTAATTGAAAATTACATCAGGTGGATGTTGATGAGGAACTTTATATGACTTTACCTCCACATTATACACGAAAAGGGGAGACTTGCGTATGTCATCTTCGTAAGTCTTTTTATGGTCTCAAGCAGGCCTCGTGGAATTGGTATTCGAACTTATCTTTAGTCCTTATTTTTGTTGGTTATCGGTAGTCACAGATGGATCATTCACTTTTTATTCGTATTGTGGGCAGTTCATTTATAGGTATTTTTGTTTATATTGATGATATCCTTGTTACAGTAAATGACCCTAGGATTATTACTGCTATTAAATAATTTATTGCAAATCGATTTCGACTAAAAAATTTGGGCACCTTTAAGTATTTTTGGGCTTGTATGTTCTCAAATCTTCGAAGGCATTTTTCTTTCTTAGTGGAAATATACCATGGACATACTTACTTATTATGGGCATTTGGTAGCACGATCAACTGCTTTTTCCATGGAACAGAATCTTCGTCTTCGACCTGGTGATGGTGTAGATACTAAAAATTTTGTTACAGATGGTTCTCCTTTACTTGACCCAAGTATTTATTATCATCTTATTGGCAGACTTATTTATTTGCTATAACTTGTCTTGAAACATTGTATCTTGTTAATTGCCTCAGTTAGTTTATGCAAACTCCCACATATGTTCATTTACAGGTTGTTTATCATATTATTCATTATGTTAAGGGTATACCGAGTCATGGTTTATTTCTTTGTTCTAATTATGATCTTCATCTCACCGACTACACAGATTACTATAGGGCTAGCTAACCTATGACTTGACGCTCTACTACAGTTTTTTTAATTATCTTCGATTCTAACCCTGTTTCTTGGTGTTCCAAGAAACAAGATGTGGTTTTTACATCATCCGTTGAGGCCGAGTATTGAGTTATGGCTACTACGATTTGTGAGTTGGTTAGGTTGTCAACACTCCTGCATGAGTTGGGAGTTCTTTCTACATGTCTGATTCATCTATCTTGTGACAATCAGTATGTACTTCACATTACCCGTAATCCTGCTTTCATGAGCATACTAAGAATATTGAGATAGATTGTCATTTGGTCCGAGATAAGTTACGTTCTGGTTTGATTGAACCTCTACATCATCCGTTGAGGCTGAGTATTGAGTTATGGCTACTACGATTTGTAAGTTGGTTTGGTTGTCAACACTCATGCATAAGCTAAGAGTTCTTTCTACGAGTTTGATCTGTCTCTCTTGTGAAAATCAGTATGCACTTTACATTACTTGTAATCCTGGTTTCATGAGCATACTAGGAATATTGAGATAGATTGTCATTTGGTCCAAGATAAGTTACGTTCCGATTTGATTGAACCTTTTTATACCACTGCGTAGTCACAACTTGCCGACATCTTCACGAAACCTATTGGTCGTGATCTACATCATCTGTTTATGCGCAAGTTTGGCATTACAGATCTTCATACTCCAACTTGAGGAGGAGTGTTAACTTTATATAATTCTATACTGGATTATTATTTATATTTACTTGATTGGTTAATGTACAAATTTATATAAGACCACATTTACATCATTATTGTTTGGATCAATATAATTATTTTTTCCCTCAATTTCTTGACAATCATGATTATGTCGTAATATCACATATAGGAAATTTTATACTAATTATCATTTAATATACTAATCTTACACCCGTTGGCCAATTAGTATACCAACCTTTAAATTATGCCAATTAGTAGACAAGTGTGGAAATAATTGTTTGATCAATATATTTTTAACAGTTTCCGTCCAAAAATTGAACGGAAAACACTAGCTTACGTTTTACATACGTGCATAGTTTAATTTTACCCATTTGATTTCGAATCCTTACACTTTTAGTCATACAATTTGAATATGATAATTTATATTTAACTCCTTTAATTTTAATTGTTATATTTTTTGTCTCATATTTAAAATATTAAAAGTACACAGATTGAAAAATTATTCCCACGTTTTTGTATTAATTGGCAGAATTTAAAAATTTGGGTACTAATTGCCTAACAGGTAAAAAGTTGATGTACCAAATGATAATTAACCCTCTAAAATATATCATATAAATTTTTAAAGATTATGAAAGGTACCATAATCCGATCTTTTCCTTAAATATGTCATCTCATGTTTTATGCATAACATGAATGATTAGGCCTTGTTTTAGACACTGATAAAATTAATTTTCTTCTTTCTTTCTTTCCAGATTAAATTTTTGGAACTAAGAGGGTTATAAAAAATTGGATTTGGATTTCATACATAAAATTATATAGAATCACAGGTTAAATCAGAATTTTTAAGATATTCTTTTTTATACTTATTTTTTTCCGTGAAATTTAAACTTAACTTTAGCAACTGAAAGACATTGTTATTGATTGTGAGATTACATTGGCATAACTCCAATTACCTTAAATTTAATTTCACACTCTTCAATCTTTAATTTTCCACCAAAACAAACAGAGCCCCATTTTCTTTCCTCCCATTTCCCACCAAAACAAACAGGTCACATATTCTGGTATTACAAATTTTGATTCTCATTTTGCGATTTTATACTTAGGAATTGTTTTTTAATAATTTATGTTCAAGCCTCAGTGTAACACTAAAACGAATAAAATAATAATAAAAAAAATTTTGGTTTTTTTTTATCGTCAAAGGTATAATTCTGTTTGAACTTTTTCCTTTTCGTGTTTCATTCTTTTATTTTAAGTCTATCTCAAAAGTCTATTCCCGTCAACTCAAATCTAAATTACTTGGAACTCAATGTAATTTTTCGAATACTGAATGATTACATTACAAAAGTCTATCCCTGTTGGTGAAAGTTAGTCTCCCTTGCAATCATCTTAGATTTTTTTATGGTTGTTCATCGACCTTCTAGCCAATTTATTGGTAATTCATTCACAATAATGATTCTAAGATAATTCTTACGATCTGATGGGTGTGTAAATTATTAAATTATTTTGGATCATTTGTTACTTCGATTCGATGTGCTGCCTATATTTTGTTCTATCTTGTAGTTTTAATTGAATGAATAAGTTTATGTTTGTTGGGGCAAAAAAAATGTTAAACATTTTTAGTGCTTTATGTTCCATCGCTATTGCACGCACGCGCTGTCACTAATTTTTTGGGCGTGCCATTAAGGTTTTGATATTTTCAGAATAACTTTAAGGTTTCTTTGCAATTTAATCCATTTTTTTTTCGCGAAAAAGTGAAATCATCCTAATGCCATAAATGATTCATAAATTACCAAAATACAGTTTAAGTATCACTCATTCTTTAGGATTAATTCCTTAAAAAATAAATTGTATGATCATATATATATAAATAATATTTTTTTTTAAATATGATGGTCTTTTTCTAATTATCCCAAATATTTGCTTCAAAATTAATAAAATAAGACAATAAACTACTCCATATTCTTTTTTTTAAGTGATCTTTTCGACTTGAATACACTAATTAGGAAAATGATTAATAAAAATAGATAGACTAAATAGCCACTAATTAATTTGTTGGGAATATGCAAAAAGTGTATTGTTAGTATAAATATGTAACTTTGGAAAGTGAAATATATTTAATGAAATGGGTTGATAGTTTATCAATTTTTTGCATTGAAATTATTAAAAGCTCACTTATGTAAGATTTTTTTCAATTTGCTAAAGGTCACTTAAAAAAATAACAAATGGAGTAAAGGGTAACATGGTCTTTAATGTCTCGGGGAAAAGTATAATTCCACCATATTTTGAAGGAACAAAGTGAGTGTTTGATGATTAGATCAATTGTTAATTATACAATATAATTCGGTTCATATATTATTACTCATTTTGAAATATTATGAAACCTGATGTGGGCAAAGTGTAATTTACCCTTACTTTTTGTTTTGACAAACACTGATGAGATAATAATAATAATAATAATAATAATAATAAATAAAATAATAATAATAATAATAATAACAACATAAAAAATGAATAGCTGAAATGCTGCTAAGCATCCCACCTCGCAGCCAGTGTCAAAGATCTGAAGTTATTGAGTAAAAAATCAACGTTGAGATTGAGATTGAAACATTTGAATGTTTAAGGGTAATTATCAAAAATACCTCCAAAAGTTTGACATTTTATTAATCGCCTCATGGTATTAATTTTTGTCAATTTCACCTCACCTCTGAAGTTTCATTACGTAATTAATTTAATCCTCTTACCATATTTTGGACCATTTTACCCTTCATTTCAATTTCAATATATTATGATTGTATTGCTTATTCATAGAACTGATGTTATACCAACGTAACAATTTGATTAATAAAAAAATATAAATTGTCAATTACAAGATTATACATTTTAAAAAAATTATTAAATGATACAGCTTTCTCTCTATATTAATTCACTATTAATACCCCTTAATTACTTAAATTTTATTAAAAATATTGCTTGCTAAATTTAATTGGTTTTATCTTTAGTATAATTATTATGTTATTCAATAATCAGTAACTGATTATTATATTTAACTCAACATATAATATAGAATATTTAATTTTGTTAAATATGAAGTTGCATTTTTTATACTCACTGTTAAACTTAAAATAGGTAGCTTTGTGATTGGAGTAGAGGACATAACACCAAAATAAAAGTTAAATGCTATTTTTTTGTTACTTTTTATTTTCTTTTTAAGAATAGAAATATTTACAAGTACATTGCTAAACAGACTTGCCATACTTCATTGAAGAAAAAGAACTAATTATGAAACTCGATTCTTTTTTTTTTTTAATTTTTTGATTTCTTAATTAGTTTGTAATTTAATATGATGCTATGTTTTGATATTATTTACATATACTTACTAATTTATACACTAAATACATGGATGTTCCTATAATCAAATTTTATTTTATGTAAGTATACAAGTTTTTCTACTTTTCTTCATGTTTAAGGGCAAGATGGTCCAACGTATGGTTAAAGGACCGACACCGATTCGATGACTTAATGATATCTTCTAGGTAAAATTGACAAAAATTAAAAATTTGGAATTAAATTGATAAAAAGTCAAACCTCGGATGAGTTTTTGATAATTGCCTAATTTTTAATTACTCATTCAAAATTTATGTATTTTAATTTCAATAATTAATTTTTTATCGCCACACAGCCCGAGATTAATGTGGGGAAACATTGTTTAGGTGATAAGTTTTTCTTAGGCTGCAGTAAAATTTTTGCAGCTACAGTACTTGCTGGCATAGAAAGGAACATGTCTTTGAGTTGAGTATGGGTACCAAAATAGTCCTTTTTCATAATGAGAAACACAAAAATAGTTTATATATATATAGAGAGAGAGATATATATAGAGATAGAGAGAGAGTGTTCATGTTCTTTTATTTAAGTTAGTTCTGGGATTCCATGCAGGGTTTAGTTGACCGAGCTTTGACCATGTAGTGATTTTGGCAGTGAATGAGCTGGCGATACAGTAGTAAATTAGTAGTAATCCTGAGAAAAAAAAACATATATATATATATTTCCGAAAAATTGAGTATTTATTAACAACAGCAAACCAATCAATATGAGTATTTTCTAGGCTGAATTACACATTGCCCAATGAGGTTTTTGAATATTTTAAAGTACCAATTGGGGTTTATGAAAATTACATAATTCGCAGCAAGTTTATACGTTACTGCGCTTTACCCTCAAAATTTATTAGGTCAAAGTGAAAATAGACATAATTATAATTTGATTACGGTGATATGAGAATGAGTTTGTAACGATTCTCAGGCTAATTCTATTTTTCCTATTATACAAGGGAAGTGAAGGCAACCATATAAATATTGACCTTCATTATCGATATAAATATACAAGTAGTACATTAGTATATATAAATTTCTTGACATATTTTCTTATATTTTTCATTTTTAGATTTTATGCCGAGATAGGAAAATTTCAAACATCATTACATGGGCTTCTATTGTGCTTCATTATCCACACCATCAACCCCAATCAACTCTCTGCCACGGTTTGCTTGTTGGGCCCAATCCGTTCCCATCAACACAAGTATCATAACCACTGCACACACAACCTGGGCCGACAAGAGGCCCAACCACAACCCAGGCAGGCCCATATCCATAACAAGGCCCATAGACACAGCAACTGGGAGCCCAACCCCATAGAACGAGCCTAAATTTATATTCGCAGCCGCGCCCGGCCTCGCACTGCCCCGCAAGACGCCGCACCCAGCGGTCTGAGGGCAGTTCCAGAGCTCGCACAGTGCTGCCACCCTCATCACCGCTGCCGTTAGTGACAAGATTGCCTTGTCACCCGTGAAAGCCCGTCCCCACGCGTTTCTCATTATTACCATAAATAACATCGCGATAAGCCCATTAAATATCGCGCAAGATAGCGCTGTTAGAAATGATGTTCTGGCTCGTCTCGGCTGGTTTGCACCTAGTTCATTACCAACCCTCGTCGACACTGCCATGCTTAGTGATGACGGGAAAATGTAAACAAATGAGGTAGCTTGCAATAGTATCCCAATTGACGCCACTGCTTCGGTTGCGTTTGGTAGCAAACCAGATAAAACGATCATCAACTCGTACCACCACCATTCAAGACATACGGAGATGCAACTGGGGATGGACAGGCACAAGAGCGTTTGCCACTCCTCAAAGCACGATGTAGACCAACCCTGCCACTGCCATGACTTCTGGCAGACGGTTGACATACTTGAGTACAAAAATAGAGCGACGAGATTAACAAAGTTTGTTATAGCCCCGGATATCGCGATCCCCGTGATACCAAGGCCGCAATGGCAGACTAGGAGGTAGTTGGTAGGAGCGTGAAGTGAGAGGGATAACCCTGCACCGAGCATGAGAGGCAGTGTCACGTTCTGTGTCCGAAGGTAGATCTTGAAAGGATTGATGAAGGATTGCAAAACAAGGTCCGGGATAGAGAAAGCGAGGTAGGAAGCCGCTACTGCGGAAATGGTCGGGTCCTGGCCTGAGAACAATAATATGGGCTCGATATGAAGCCACAGGATGGAGATGGGGATGCAGATGAATAAGAGGAGCGAGATGGTCCGTTGCAGGGTCTGGCCCATCACGGGCCATCTCTGAGCCCCGCAGGCCTGGGAGGATATGGGCTCCATGCCACTGGTGAGGCCCAAAATGATAGAGTAGCCCGTGATGTTGGCGATGCCCAAGGAGAGGGAACCACCGGCTAGGGCCTCTTTCCCGAGTTTTCCCATGAAAAGCATGGAAATTACGGATTTGCCGTAGATGAGTAGGCCTGTGATGATCATTGGGATGGCTATGGTGTAGAGTTGCTTCATCTCTTGAGTCACCTATATTCATAGAGAAGTAATTTTAACGACACAAGACAAAAAGTGATTTTGTATCGCGATCCTCTAGAAAAAGAATATTGCGAGCAACAATCGTTTTAGTTGAATTATCGCTATCTTTTGATCAATATATGTTAAATGCATGATGGTCTTGCACGATTACTTGATAATCGTCCGATCGTGATAGTTCCACCATCAAGGTGTTGACAAGCTTAGCATGTTCAATTGGGTTGAATATTTCCAAGTTTCCTAAAACAATCCCATCAAAATATTTATGCCAAAAAAAAATGTTTTTTAGGCCCTTCTTAGCACATAAGGAGGCTGACTGTCTAAAAAGAAGGCATGAAAAGTGAAGTTAAATCTTACGAAGCTATTGTATTTATGAGGATGTAAATAAATCAAACTGTACACACACACACATACACATACACACACAAATACACCGTTTGCCATCAAGAATCTACATTACCATGCATGTAATAAAAAGTCTTTTGCATGTGGATATTTTCTTTCTAAATAAACACAGATGAGAATACCATTTTAGCTAACAAATACTTACATCTCATTGAAACATGCAAAACATATATACTTATGTAATGTTGTTATGCACTTTAATTAGCAAAATCCTTCTTTGAAAATTCCCAAATTTGATTGATCACACACGGAGAGGAAACACATATCAAAGAAATTGTAGAAACATGTAAAAAAAACCTCGTAAACGGATGGTCGCCAGTGATCATAATTCTTGTGTTCTTCTTCGTGACGTAAATCATATAGATCATGATCATCGTTACCCTCCTTCAAATTAGGAATATAAAACAAAAGAGGGGTACTTGAAGTAACAATAGCCTTGTGATCATGGTGCTCATCCTCCATTCTCAAAAGCCAAATTGTGCTTTTAGTGCCTAATTGTGAGAGCAATTTAGAAAATATTATTTTTGGAGAAACGTCAATAAACCAAATATATACTAGTCTAAAGTTGTTTCAATAAAAGGAAAAAGTCACCAAACTCTCATTTAAGGCTAGTGAGGCCCTCTAAGAATTAGTAGAGATATATAGACCTATAGATACATAGAAGGTTTTGGAAACAAAAACAAATGCAAGTAGAATAGAGACACTACATAGTTTCACGTGTGTGCGTGTACTGTGTTAGTTATGAGTTCGGTGGTGGTAAGGGGACGAGTGTGGGGAGGATAAGGGGTAAGGTGGCAACCACCATTAGGGTTTTGTCCCCTTTATAGGTGTCCCATCCCCCACTCTTCTATCTTTTTTGCCTTTCTTTGAAAATTTGATTTTCTCCAAATCTGATTCACGTGGAGCGGGAGCAGGAGCAAGAGTGAGAAAGCGAGAATAATAATTCTTAAAAGAATTCTTGAAAGGAGCAAAAATAGGAGCGGGAACGAGATCCCAAGATGGAAGATTTTGATGATGTAGCCACTGATGTTGTAAAGTTTTTTACATGATCTTGGATGGATGACTTGATGAATATCTTCTAGTCTTCACATGTATTTATGGACACATAAAACTCCATAAGAGTCTGGAGGAAAGTTTTACCATTCTTCTTCCAGACCCATTTTAGGCGCACTCGATCTATCAATGCTACAAACAAAAATTTGGGTCCAACATGTAATTATGGCAGTAAGGATATAATATTTCCATTGATTAATTGAGACTTAAATAGCCTATTGATATCGAGTCACAATTAATTGTTTGTAGATTTTCATTCTTCGTCGGTGTTCCATAGTGGTGCTTTCTGGGGTTTTCTTTCGAGTTTTTTGAGGGATTCAGGCAGACAATCACAGGTGTGATTAAGTTTTGTTGTTTTATGGTTAGAACCACAAGTTATTATGTGATTTTGTGCACAATTTGTTATTACGTGTTTTATATGCCCCAATGGTGTGGTAGAGCTGAGTGATTTGATGTGACGTAAACATGAGTTTGCACATAGCATGTAAAAGTTGTAAATTGATAAATTGAAAATTGATAAATGTGAAATTAAATGTGTTAACCAGTGAAAGAGCATACAATCATGTTAGTTTAAATTGATGTGAAACTATGTTGAAAAGATATAATTGTAGTTTAAATTTAAGAGAGTGACCATAATTGACCCTCTAATTCATACGTAGCTTAAATAAGGTAGTGAAGATTGTCTCTATAGTGTTATCATGCTTATAGGGTAAAAAGGACTAACCCTCTATTTTAATGATATTTATGAGTTCCAAGTGGAACTTAAGATTGGGAAGATTATCCACAAAATATTTACGCGTAAAGTCATGAAGAGGTGATATGCCCTGTGGTGTGAGTTTAATATGAAACTTAAAGTGAAGCCCAAGTGTTATAAAACGGAGTTATATGGAGATGATATGCATTCTATTATGTGTAAGTGAACTCGTTTGGATGATTTATTTGTGTTGCATGTTGTGACATATTCCATATTTATGTTGCACAATTTCTTATGGTTAATTCACAATTCAATATTCTAACCTCATGTTTCAGATGTTTTTGACTCTTTGTTTATTTCCTTTTTAAAAGCCCAACCAAAAACAAATGTCGTTGGTCCCTGAATACAAGATTAGTGATACGGTTGGAGCTCATTAGAGGGGTTGTAGGTATTTTCACCTAATTTTGAATCTTTTTTAGCCCAATATGGTATTTTGAGTTATTTGAGCTACTCGTACTTG
>MKEJ01007690.1:0-11224 GCA_001753735.1 Embelia ribes | reverse complement strand
TGGTGGCATTATCTATATGGCGAATGATTTGAGGTTTTCTCATATCACAAGAGCTTAAAGATATCTTTACCCAGTGTGATATAAACTTGAGATAGCGGTGATGGATGGAGTATTTAGTCTAGTACAATTTTAAACAAAAAAATCACCCTGGGAAGGTGAATGTGGTGGCAGATTCTTTAAGTCAAAAAATGACTTGTATGGTAGTTTGTCAAGCGGTGAATGAATGGGATATGCTTCAAACATTGAACATTGGGAGAATTTGGATTGGAGATGGTGTAAGTTGAAAGATATGAAACCTTATGTTCTTCATAGTTACAACTAATGCTTTATGAAAGAGTAGTTAGAGCACACTGTAATAATAAACAAATGTAAAAAGTTGCTGAAGAAAGTGAAAAAGAATCCGGAAGTGTGGAGTATTGGTGACAGAGGAGAAATTAAAAACTTGGAGTGTTTATTTGTACATGTAGTAGTAAGAGAAAGCGTGTGATAAGAGCCATAAATCCCCACTTGCTGTAAATCTCAAAGGGAATAGGATGTACCACGACCTAAGTAGAAAATTTTGGTGGCCGAAGATGAAGAAAATTATAGCGATATATGTGGCAAAATGCCTAATGTGCCAACAAGTAAAGTTGGAACATCAACGACCAGGTAGACTTCTACAGTCATAGGAAGTACCGACCTAGAAATGGGAACATATTACGGTGTACTTTTTAATTGGATTACCAAAAACAAAATGAAAGAATGATACGGTATCAGTAATCGTAGACAAATTAACATAGTCAGTCCACTTTTGCCAATAAAGAAGACAGATTCCGTGGAGATGCTTTCGCACCTATATGTGCGAGAGATTGTGCAGTTGCATGGAGTTCCTTTAACGATAGTATCAGACCGAGACAGTCGATTAACTTCTCAATTTTAGAACGGCCTACAGAATGCCTTAGGAACAAAGTTATCAATAAGTATAGCATTCCATCCACAGACGGATGGACAACCAGAAAGAACTATACAAACACTTGAAGATATATTACGAGCTTACGTGTTGGATCTTGGCAGTAGTTAACAGGATTATGTTCCTCTAATTGAGTTTGCTTATAAATTAGTTACCATTCCAGTATTAGTGTGGCCCCTTATGGAGCGCTTTACAGGTAACTATGTAGATCATCATTGTGTTGAATGGAAGTAGGAGATAGGGATTTAATAGGCCTATATTTTGTAATAGAAACCACATAAAAAGTAAAGTTGATACAGCAATGATTGGAAATAGTGCGAAGTTAGAAAAAGAGTTACGTAGATAGATGACAATGACCCTTGGAATTTGTGGAAGGAGATCATGTATTTCTTTAAGTATCCGCCAGGAAGGGCATCAAACGATTTGGAGCAATTGAAAAGTTGTCACCTCAATACATTGGGCCATTTCAGATTCTTGAATGTGTTGGATCAATGGCTTATCGATTGATCCTATTGCCCCATCTAGTGAATATACGCTCAGTGTTTTACGTCTCAATATTGCAAAATTACATTCCTAACTTTTTAAGCTTTACGATATAACCAAATATATCATTTGACGTACAACCAATGCGGATTTTAGACCGAGTAGAACAAGTGTTAAGAGGACAAGTGAATTTGTTAGTGAAAGGATTGTGGAAACGCGGTAATGTTGAGAAAATGGCTTGGGAGCGTGAAACTGAATTAAAGGCGAAACAACCGAAACTTTTCAGGGATTAAGGTACATCTTCGAGGATGAAATTTTTTTAATGGGTGGAGTGCTGTAATACCCTGAATTTCTTATGAATGGCCTAAATGGTCAACATATATGGTTAATAGTCAATAGACTATATCGGTCGACTGATATAAAAATCAGTCAATAGATCTTACGAGTGACAGTTTTTAAAATACGATAAGTGTCCCACTTTAAGGACATGTGGAAGCACTTTAACACCCTAAAGGAGGTGTAGACTTACCAGAGAGCTCTAGACAAATCACATTTCATACATACACACTTACAAAATGGTAAAGAGAATTTAAGAAAGAGATATAAGAGTTGAGAGGAAGAACATTGAAGTTTTGTTTAATTCAAGAACATATTAGTGTTGTACGAGCAATCTAGACCCACCGTATTGCATTTTTTAACGTCAAATGATGTAAAAGACCTCTTCCCTCCTTGATTTGGTTATAAGGCATGCAAAAATTTATGGTTTAAGTTTGAAATAATTCGGTTTTGGCATAATAACAGTATTTTTGCAAAAAAAAAAAATTATGCTTTTTTTAGCTTGAAACCATGTCCTTCAAAAAATAGTTATATGTCTGATTAAGAAGCATTTTTTAAAGCCTTTGATAATAGAATTGTGAGATTTGAAATATGAACAAGGAAGAATACAAATTATCTTTAACTGGAGCAGGGCAATCAATTTACTGTTTGCCTATATCAATCAACTGATTGCTATGAGCAAAGTCAAAATTGAGTATTTTGTGGTGTTTTTCTACCATAAAAGCCCCTTTTGAGACCCGAAGTTGGGAAATTAAGTGACGCTCTACTGAACCAGCATAGTATGTAAAGAAGAGTCAAGTATAAAGTTGATATAAGCATGTTAAAAGCTGTAGGTACAGGTTAGTTACGGGCAATAGGCCCTATAATAATTAATTTATGCTATTTGTGTATTATTGTGTACTGACGTGTAGGTTGTATGAGATGTTGATGTGCATTGTCGTGAAACTTATGTTATGTATATACGATATAAATGCATGCGAAATTATTTGACTTGTCATGAAGTAAGTGGAGTAAAAAATTAATGCATGGCATATTTGTATGAAAGTTGGTAATATTTATTGTGGAACATGAAATGGCGATTGGAATTTTTGCGAAAATAAAGGTTGTGCGGGCCACTTTGTGAATTTAAAATATATGGCGTTTTATGACAAATGTAAATTTGCAAAATAAAACCCTGTGCATTCAGCACAATATCGCTTAAGTTACACGCATGACTTCAGGTGTGGGGAAGTACCCCTGTTCAAAAATCTTTATGCATAAAGTTTCAAGAAAATACAGTTTCGAGTTTGGCATACATATTTTCGAGAGTAATATAACACCCGGGATCAAATATTGCATGTGTGCAAGATATGTAAATGCGTGAATTATGTGGCAATTTATGTGATGTGGCAATTTATGTGGTGTTACATGCATATTTTAATTAACGTAGGGAATATTACTTGTCAACTAATCCTATTAACTTGTTGTTCATCAACCGACAGGTATGGGAAAAGAAATAGAAGATGTGTCAAGAACCAGGGTGGAGTAGCAGGTGGAGCAACTCCAAGTCAGAGCTTAAGCTGCATTAAATGGCAATCAGTTGTACATGTATAAACAATATGTGTTTTGTAAAGATGACGAGCCTTCCTTGAACTATCTTTCGTAACTTGATTTATCTTATGCATCATATAACATGTCGTCGGCATAGTGAGTAGCTTTGGGTATGGGCCCAAAGTTAAATAAAATGATATTTTTCTTACAAATCTTACGTGTTTAGGATATTTGGATTCCGGGGCATGACATGTTAAAAAATAAGTCTTTGATCATAAGTTGACCTCAACATCTTAAAGGTTTAGAGAAGTAATGAGGTTTGGGAACTTAAATGCTTCTACTTACAATAAGTTCCCACAGACGGTATCAATTGAAGTATAGATGACCTAATAATAAGTTAGATCACTCAACTCCAAGTATATAATAGATGATTTGGGTGAATATACAGATGATGTTGATTATCCAAGGATAAACAAAGTTATGTCATGACCTGAGGATAAAAATGGGCATTAGAGTTAATTTTCTCGAAGGTACATTGCCCTGAGATAAATGGTTCCAAAGCAAGTTGTCCTAGGGCAAGTTGTCCTAAAACTTTGAGGGTATCTGAAAGTGGGGGAAGGGATTGCCTACAAAGACACCAATGCTTTACTCATGGCTATCATAATTAACATAATGAAGTATCTTGGTACCCAATAACCCTAACCCAAACCGGATTTGTCATACCTCGAATTCGCAACAAACCCTGGGTCGCGAGCTTATAGTAATTAAAGGAAGAAAAAGAAAAGGAAAGCAAGAAAAGGATAATAGTGACGATATTTATGAAAAGAAAATCAAAACTCATGCTATGCCATCCTTGCCAACATATAACCCATAATATTAAAAAAAAAAAATTGATTACATATACTACAGCCTGATAGCTATAATAGTTCACATCCAGAATAAATACATAAGTAGTTAAAAGAAAATTATGCATGCATGTATACTCAATCAAGCTAAGTGCTTATAGCCAAAAATAACAAAAGTTGTACATACTGAGGTCCAAATATATATAACAATCCCTAACAGTGAGCTCTACAAAATATAACAAAAAGCACTATCGTATCCTCGATAGCCTAAGCATGCCTACGATATTTTGCATGATAATCTGCCCCTGTACAGTTATAACCAAATTGTACAAGAAAGAAATAATAATACGGTCAGATTTACAGTAAAACTCTAAACATGAGTTTAAGTACTCCATGATATATATGCATATGCAATGGTATGCGTTATATCACATGAATACTCTAACCAATTCCAAAAGTCCCTTTTCATAAACAAATTTCCAAAACTAAACATATTTCCAAATTCCACATTTTTCCACAATTTTCACATTCCCATAATCAAATTGCTCATTCCAAACCCTTATTAAAATTCCTCATTTCCAAACTCATTTGCTCATTCCAAGTCCAAATAAATCATGCAATCTAATTAAAGACTCAAAAAAAGTGGGACTAGTATCTTCGGCACCCCACCAGGACTATTCATACCCTATATACTATATGAAATAGCACAAGCGGCGCACACATCTTGATTCATAGGTCCGACTTAAAACTATCAGGTCGCTTATAAAATCTCTTGTTTTAGTTTGGTAAAAGATGATCTAGTCCCAAAAAGAAATAAAAAAAGATTCAATTCGACTCTTGACATACTCATACCTTTTCTATCCAAAAATTCCCATTTTTCATTCCGAAAATAATGTATCATGCGTGATAATCATGTCTGTGTGTAATGTTTGAATTATAACAATATGAGCATGATAACATGATAATTCGTAATCAAATAACATTTGAAATGGAAATTTGACAAATGCTCCAATGTAGGCCTCTTCGTTTAAAGTTCAACAAAATGCTCATATGAATTACATAAATAGAATTCTTCTTCTATTTAATGCATTAGTCCTCCATATCAATTCCACATAACTCGTGTCAACAACATAATTCAAATTCCCAAAATTTATAATTTAGCATACATAAATATATAACTCAAACACTCTTATTCATAGTAGTACTATGAATCTATCGTAACTGAATATCCCAAAAATGAAGCCTTGAAGACTTTCAAAAAATCCCCCAATTTCGCCACAAATTTGCCTTCCGGTTTGAACTCGGTACGTTTCTTGGATTGGTTAGAACCTTGCCAAGAAAATAAAGCTAACGAGGTAAGGATCACATACAACTAATTTATTTTCTCGTGCAATAGTGGCATGGAAACCAAGGTATAAACAACGACAACAAAGGAAAATGAAACTTACATGAAAAGGGAGAGTAATCTCCAAGGATGATGAACATACATTTTTTATTGAAAATCGAGCCCTCTAGCTAGATGATCCATGCTCAAAAGTTGAAGAAAAACCCTCCCTCTCTCTTTTTTTCCGTAAAGAAGAAGAAAAAAATGAGTTGGTAAAGTGTAAGTCAATACATTTTTAGTCCAATATTGGCCAGTTTGATCAATCCAACAGCACTGAGATCGATCGATTGACCAATTTAGATCGTTCCAATAGCTACTTTGATCGATCAGAGCCACTAGAATTTGACATTCACCCAAGCCCATATAATTTTATGACAACTTTCAAAAACACTCATAATCATTCCTAGTTATCCCTATAAGTGGTTTCCCATTTTTAGAAAAGTGTTTGAATGCTCAAAACTCAATATATGTAACGGTTTGAATTTTCCGGCAAAGCACGACACACAACATCAACTCCGCATCATTCCGCACCCCGAAACCAAATTTTCACATACGTCATTATTCGAAATAATATTCCATTACCTCATCTAATATGAAATAATAATTCCCTAATGCATATAATAATACAGTAATAAAATGAAATATATATTTTGAATTTTTGGGACATTACAATATCCCCCGATCACACCTTCAAAACCTTTTCGACTTTCACCCACATGTCTATTTAAATTCCCTCCAATGAATAATTCTCACTGTGAGGTATTTCTTGTACCTGTTTATCTAAATTATCCCAAAATTTCTTCTTATTAGTCACATTTAGGCCCACTTGGGATGCATAAATACTTAGCGCATTTATAATCTCCTCCTCAATTACAGGCTTAATATGCAAAATCAATCACCCTTTTACCTCGTATTGGCAACCTCTTTTTGTAAGCTCTTATAAATGATTATGTCAACTCCATTTTTATTCTTATCATTACCCTTGTATCATAACTTATAACCCCACGGCACTATCTTTTTGGATTTCTCACATATCCACTCAGTCTTCTGAAGACATAAAATACTTATTTTTTTTCTATTCATCACTTCTTCAATCCCTGAAAGTCAACCGATCAAGAACTCTATATTTCAAGTTGCAAGACGAGTCATATTCTCAAAGACTAATTTCTTTACCCGCACTCATCCATTAAAAGGCGAATGACCTATTTTTTGCCACGCCGAGGTGTCGATGTAATGCGTTGTTTCGGGGAAACACCCTAACTTGCACCCTTACCAATTTAACATTACACTCAGGGTCCAATGTAACGTGTCGATGAGGGAATGTCACAACTCTTGCCAATTCAATACTATACTCGGGATCCGATGTAGCGTGTTGCTAAGTAGCGAACTCCCCAATGAAATTCTTATTTGGTTCTATTTCATGTGGTGTAACTATTTTTTATAACTGGTTGTCAATCTATTACAACCCTTCTTCTTTATCCTAACTTTGGGGATAGGCTATGTACCGTGAAATGCATAGGTGAATTTTTTTAATCACATTAATTATTTTATAAAATTACTTTTGATTTTTTATATGCTTCTTGTATTTTTTTTTTTCAAATTATTTATGACTTTATAAAAGAACGGATTTGTTAGGACTTATATTATGATGATGTTTTTACGGAAAAAAAATATGTCTATTTGGGTTAAATTTAGGTATGTAAAAATCATATAATTATTATATTTTATAAAATTAAAATTGATTAAGATATAATTTTTAAAAAATTATGAAGAATCTTAGATTTATAGGAATCAATTTATAAAAAAAAAATTATTTCCTAGAATTTTTTTATTCTTAGATATTATTTTTATAATTTTTATTATGATAATTTATCTTATAGTTATACAGAGATCTGATCTTATATGAAATATAGTTTTAATAATTTCTATTGTGGTAAGTTGATATATATGTATATAATTTTAATAATTTCTATTATGAAATTTTATTCTTTTAAAATATAATTTAATGGGACGCATTTCAAGCAATTGTATGGAAAAATATGACAATTAGAGCCAATATAGTTGAAGGTAATAACTTTTTAATACTAAGAAGATAAGAAGATACATCTTCTATGTTTATAAAAAGATTAGGTTTAGAGAAATTCTATCGTGATAATATTTCATAAATAAAATATTTTTTATAAAAAAAAATTCCCATGAAGATTACTTTTTAGTGGAAATCTATTATGATAAGTTTTTTATTTTAAAAATTATAAGTTTATTGGACAAGATTCAAAAAATTACATGAACATATTGTGATTAGAATGGAAATAGTAGAAAACACAACTTTTAGATTAAATTTAGATTTTTAAACTTAAGTTTTTCTATTTTTCCTTCAAAATTTATGCATATTTAGGTACACAACTTTTAAGACGATCTTTACGTTATTTTGACCCAACAAAATTAGAATTTTTAAGCTAGACAATTTTTTTTTTTTTAAATAACTGTTTAACTCTGATAAAAGAGCAACCAAACAAATTCAAGTAGATATTATTAGTAGATCATTTCTATATTGGCATAAACTTTTGTATGTTTTCAATTTGATTTCATGGTCTACACATGAATCAGTCAATATGACAGAGAATGACGAGCGAGAGACAATAGGGAGGGAGAATCTTGGTATTCATAATACTAACGTACAAAATCACTAATCTATTTCAACGTAGAAAGCAAAGAATGCACTAAATTATACATATATAAAAAGCCGGCCAATCGCAAAAATCCAAAATTGTGTTTCCTATCCATATCATAAGGTGATAAAATGTATGCACAGATAGTTAAAAAGGTTGTGATCTCCATATTCAATTTCCTTAGTTCTCTCACATGCATGACTGCGTATATTAATTTATTATATGCTATTTTATGTAATGCTTCAATTAATTTGAATCTTACTCCCTCCGTTTTTTTTATTGATTTTTAAACAAAATGAAGAAATTCTTAAATAAATTATATTTTTATAATTTCAAGGATAAAATTTGATCAACTATCTAAATTACCCTTTCATTAATTACTTTGTATTTTTCAAAGACAATCATTTGCTCACAATGTAAAGGTACTAATGAGGGGTATTTTAGTCCACATTTTTTCACCAATTATTTTCTTAATTTATATGCACAAATCTAAAAGGGCTGTTAATAAAGAAAGGAGGGAATATATATTTGGGTCAAAGTACAATATGCCCCCATGAGATTTCTGAATATTTTAGAATACCCTCTGAGTTTTATGAAATTACACTTTTTTTTCAAGTCATTACAAAAGTTTGACTTATACATGAAAATGATATATTACCCCCACACTATCTTGCCTATATTTATTGTGAAGCTAGTACTTGGAAAAATCATCATTTTTTAAGAAAAATATGTTATTTTTATTTTTAAGAAATTTCAAAACTAGAGATTGGGTGCTAGTTAGGTGTATAATTTTATGTACAATATCACATTTAAGCTGATTTTCATTTTGCCCCAAAACATTTGAAGGCATAGTGCAATGAACCTATTAAACTGATGGGGGTATACTGTAATTTCGAAAACCTCAAACCTGTTGTAAAATTGTCACAAACCTCTTGGGAAAGAATTGTGCTTGACCTTATATATTTTAATTTTGTTGGTTTTTAAATAACTCCCCAATTTGATAATCTTTCCTTTAATTTTTATTTGTGCCCAAATATAGGCGATTTACTTTTTGAAAATAAGATAAAATTAGTTTTAAGAGAAAAGTTTTGATACTATTTAGTTTGCACCAAAATAGTACAGACTTCATTTTGATTGGTCCACCTAATAATTGGTGGGATCCATGAATCAAGCATTTATCCATTAATAATTTTTATTGATTTTCATTTACAATTTCCTACATTTAATTATGATGTGACTAAAATACCTCTTTCTCTTTGATTCATATATTCCCCTACCCTTCTACGTTTGATCAAAATAAAGATTCACAAGCTCATGCGAAAACAAGAAAAGAAAAATTTTATAAAAAATGCATAAAGTTCTCAAGTACGATAAAATCTATAATCACGCCATTGACACTTTCCTTAAATATCAGTTAATATGAAAAGAATCCATACATAATACAGCTTAAAACACAAAAGAATTGTATTGCCCATTCAATTGATTAAGTGGACTAATCAAAATGAAGTTTGTACGATTTTGGTGCAAATTAAGTAGTACTAAAACTTCTCCCTTAGTTTAATTACTAATTTTCCTTCACGTAATATGCATTTCTTTCCCCTCACGTAACGTGCATTTCATCAACAATACAATCTTTTGTATTCTCAATGAAGAGTATATTAACGGAAAGAATTGATGAAATTTATTAAAATAGTCATACTTGGTAATTTTTCTTAATTTGTGTGAAAAAACAAATAAGAATGGCTCATTCATTACTAGCAACAAATGATATATAGTTGGAGAATTTCTCTAAAAAATACTAATTAATTGCAATTTCCACTTTCACATCCGCCGAAACAGGAATACTTTTTTGAGATCATGGCGGCTTGAAAAATAGTTTTATATATATTTCATATTAGTTTATAATGATAACAACTAATTAATTTAGTGAGAGAGAATATTTGAAAGTGTTTGCCACGGCATCTCATGAACTTATTTCAATAGGCAGCTAGCACATTCGGTTAATGAACAACAAATGGCATTTCAAAGATTATAATGTAACAGCAAAAATCATTGGAAAATATTACATCATTAACCCAATTCATGTCATTTGATACTGTATCTCTACAAATAAAATTTGGTATGCATTTTCTTATCTTTTGTAAATTATATTTTATTTATAACCGAAAACTGAGGAAAATGTTCTTCTTTTGTACAGTATGAAAAGAACAAATAAGTATGAAATGATTAAGTTAGGCAATTATTATTAATTTTGAGAACAAAAAAATGGTAAAATTATAATTAATTTAGATTATGATGTGATTATATTTCCATCTTTATGTCTTTGGGTTATCAATACACGAAGCCTACTGTAACTCTATAATAATACATCAATAAAAATTATTTTTTCTCTTCTTTCATATTATTTAACATCTTTTGAAAAAATTATGAGATAATTCGGTCACTTTCGGAAAAGTTCAAATATTTCATAAATATGTAGGAATTTCAAACTTTCTTTTTTCAATTTTCTTTTATCAAAAAATCATTCCAAAAGTTTTTTCAGCATCTTAATTTTCAGTCTGAAAACAATGCTGCTTTGGTTCTTCTCTGTAATCCATGACTAGTTTTTGACAGGATTAGCATTAATAATTCAGTATTTCATTTTACCAAACGGAATAGCTGGTGAGGATAAATTGATAAATTCATTTAGACTTATATTAATATCTTCTCTTCTTATTATGTATATAAAAATTATTCCTTTTAACTAATTTCACTCTATTTGAGACATTTGTACACATAATTACTTGATATATATCCATTGAAACTAGGATTTAAAATAATAAAACTAACTATATTAGAAATTATAAAAATAATGTGTCCCACGAAATTAAGATTTAAAACAATAAAACTTATAGTGATAAAAATAATATATATATATATAATATAAGTATTAAAAATTATATGCATATATATCAATTTACTATAATAAAAATATCATATATATCCTTACATAACTATAAATAACTTATCATAATATAAATTACTAAAA
>MKEJ01007687.1:0-10041 GCA_001753735.1 Embelia ribes | reverse complement strand
TATTTCTCAAACCGTAAATCCAATTGATGCCTGTAATATACCTATAAAAAAATATTTCATTTATTTACGATATTTATGCTTTCAGAAAAATTTAATTTGGAGCGTAAATGGGTCAAAATAGAGCCCAAATTGTTCTGATTGCAACAGAATAGCAGAAGGATAATAATTTGGTATTTTGATAATATCACTCCAACCATAAATTCAATTGAGGCCTATAATATATCTATGGAAAGATATTTCATTTATTTACGACTTTTATGTTCTAAGAAAAATTTAATTTAGAGCATAAATGGATCAAAATAAAGCCTAAAATGCTCTGATTGCAACAAAACAATAAAAGAACAATAGTTTGGTATTTTGATAATATGTCTCAAACCGTAAATCTAATTGAGGCCTATCATATACTTTTGGAAAGATGTTTTATTTATTTACTATTTTCATGTTCTAAAAAAAATTTAATTTGGAACATAAATAGGTCAAAATAGAGCCTGAAATGCTCTAATTGCAACAAAACAATAGAAGTACAACGGTTCGGTATTTTGACAATATCTCTCAAACTGTAAATCAATTGAGGCCTATAATATACCTATTTAAAGATATTTTATTTATTTACGACATTTATATTCTGTACAAAATTTAATTTAGAGCGTAAAATGGTCAAAATAGAGCCGAAAATGCTCTGATTGCAACATAACAACATAAGGACAATAATTTGGTATTTTGTTCAATTATTTCAATAAGAAAGGACTTGAATTCTGCAACGTACCTGATTCGATGACCAAATAATTGCTCCGAAAGCTCTGAACAAAATCCAAAATTTCTCACACTCTTATTAGCTTTTTACTGTAAGAAGCCAAATCCTTTTTCTCTCTCACTTCTCCCAATAACTTATTTTTCTTTATTTTTTTCCAACTTAAAACTAACACTTCCAATAGTCAAGAGAGTAAGTGAACCATCCAACTAATCACATTATTAATTTTTTTTAGTCCCTTAAATTATAGGATCTTATACATGAGAACGAAAAATGGGTTGAGGAAACAAGAGGTGGCAGTTTAAAAACTGGCATGGTTTTTTTAATGACAAAACATGGTGTTTTGCGAAATATGATGAATTTTTGGCATAATAAAATTCGGGCCGTATGGGTCATGTTTCGGAGCAGAAGACAAATTTCAGTTTAAGTACCGCTCGGGTCTTCCGCGAGACTCAAGGTGTAGAGGAGCACCCCTATGAAAATCTTTATGCATAAAATATCGGGGTAAATGTTCCCGATTTCTTATGAAGTATTTTCTCCAACACGTTATTCAAGGGCCCAATGTATCTAAGTGTGATTAATATGCAGATTTGGCTTATTGACGTATGATGCATTGTGATGTCAAGTGATGTGGCATGAAGTTATGCTGTGATGATATAAGACATGACGTAACGACGTAAGATTTGATGAAACATATAATGCAATAAAATTTCTTTTTTTGATAATATATTATCCTCAATTAATTGTTTCTATGTTGTTTTCTTAACTATATTTTGAGTTTTGTTTTGAATCGATAAGCGTGCTAGCTTTACTCAGGAAATGTCCTAACCATTTGCTATATTTCTTTGTTTGGAAACTAGTAGATAGTGAAACACGTGCCTGGTCTATTCGTCATCGCACAACAACAAAGAGTTTATGGAAGTAGCAGGAAAGAGTAGTTGCAAGGACGAAGCCCAATTGGCTATAGTTGTAATTACTTTCTTTGTGTTTTGTAGGTTGTAGCGAATTAAACTAGTAAACCTTAGCATCTGTAATTGTACTTTATTTGAACGAAAACTGTAGCAACTTTCAGTACCCGTCTCTGAAAGATTCATGTAAATAGTCGGATCTCGCATATAATTGTGATGATGTGTTGCATATAGATCACGTGCCAGGTCGCTCGGGATCCGGGGTGTGGCATTTCCTTATATAAAAGACACAAGTTCCATTATTCCACATGACCAAAATTTATGTATTCCGGTTATTTTTTCGCATGCACAACTTACGTTTCTATTTATTACGTAAACATCATGAAAATTAAGATATTTAATTATGTATTTTATTTATATTAGATAGAGCTAAAATTTTATATGTAATTTGATTAAAATTTAACATGATTACCATGAAGGTTAAGATCCATAGATGTGCATTTTTTTATGTTAGACATAGCTAAAAGTATTCATACTATTTGATTATAATTAATCCTGAATTGTTAATACTTATTGATCTGTAACACCCCTCCCAAAAAAATAATAATAATAATAATAATAATAAAAATAAAAATAAAGAACCTACATGCGTGTCTTCACACTGTAATATAAGATCACGACATATGTATATGGCCGTTCCTTAGAGTATCACAAATTGCAAAATAAAGAAGAAAAAAAAAATCAAAATATCAAAAGTAAACATTATTTTCTATTGTAAACATTTAGCAATCCTTCAATGACCAAAGAAGAAAATAAAAGCATAAGACACTGGAATGAATCTGATAAAAAGGTAAAATTGATAATCAAAAGTTAAAATAAAAAGGAGAAAATGAAGAATAAACAAATACTCTGGAGCCCATTACTTTCTTCTGAACTCAAGGTTCATGTAGAGACCAGTAGACGCAGGTTTAGGTGCTGTAGTTTCACCATTTTTATCATCTTCCGTTGCCATCTCATCGGATGAAGGTCCATCGAGAGCTTCGTTAACTTCTTGCTTCTCAGAGATAATATTATCATTTCCTGAGAAATTCAAGTATAAATCTAAATACGAAAGACTAAGGTAAAAAAAGTATAGTTTTTTGATAAAAATTAGCTTTAAGAGTTTCAGTTATATGTTTGCAATGTATGAATTATTTATCTTTCTAGATCAAATAAAAAAAAAAAAAGAAACTGAACTTTTATCAGATTCTCGTGAAAGTCTAAATTACTTGAGAAAGAAGCGTACGAGCTATTTCTAGAAACCATCACCGATAGTTACCGCTATTTCGTAAACCAAGTTTCAAAGCAAGTTGTAAAAACAACATCCAATTCCATTATTTACAATTAACTTAATTGATTAACTTTGCAATTTGGCTTACCTTCATTACCATTAGCAGATGTTTGCACCCCTCGTATGATAACGGCTTTGGTCTTGAAATCATAAATCCCGATAATTTGTTTCCTCAATAACATTTTTCCATGGTACTTCCTTTCCTATTATAGAAAAGCGACATCACAACCATATCAGTTTATCAAGAATATCTTTTCAAGAAAATGCAGGTGCTAAGATTCAAGCTTACCTTGGAATCTCTTCGAGGCAAATCTCCGTATTTGATAAATTCATGAACCCCCAACAATGAACGGTACATTTTATCCGTTTGTACATGATAGTAGTACTGCAAAAACATTGACATATATATAATGTTACGCTCAGTGAGCCGTTGATATCATCACGGTAGTATCATTACAAGGTCGAACACAGAATTCTTGAAAACAATAAGAACAGTAGATAAAATAATATTCCCTGTGAAAAAAGCTATATATCTTCTGAACAATACTTTATTTTCTTCATGTATTATATATGTTACGCTAGTCTAATTATGACAAGCTACTTTTCGCAGCAGCTACGTAATTTCCGATCTTGAGGTGCAAAGTAACCTGTAAGTTCGAAGGGTCAAATTTCTCAACATGGACAAATATTAGGTTGTAAGTATCTATGTACCTTGTCTATCCTTCCATCACTTTTGCGTACCCTCGACTCCTCAATCCATCCATTCTTTCTCTCTTCCACTGTAAGCGATTGTGCCTAAGATTTTAAACACGAAGTGACATCATTAAAAATATTGAATCCGCAAAAACGATACACCGAATTCAAAGCAATGAATGCTATTAAAAAGATTTGAAGAGCTAAATATTGGAAATATCCATTAATCCACAACTGTACAAAATCATGTCTGATGTTGAATTGATGAAAATTATATTTATTTTATGGGGGAAGCAATTATTAAGCAAATATTATCCGGTGGTCAAGTGTGAGAATTTTTTAACTACCTGCTATTCACGGTTTTGTTTCCTTTATTATCTCATTAGCCGTGGTTGCACTCGCAATGTATGTACGAATTAACTTATTTCTCATACACCCCATCCGACTACTCTCATTTCTCGTTCTTGTTTTTTGATTTACTTTCTCGTTCAAACCCTGGGAGATTTTTAATCCAATACTAAACGATTACGAAAGTGGCAAACTAGCTATTTTATTCAAGGGTTTCATTTGGAAGGTTCCACTAATTCAGTAATGTGTTTTCACATAATATAGATAATTTGTAGTTTGTATATTACTAATTAATAAATAACCTAGAAACATATTGTATGTTTGAGAGCCAAAGGATGTGCTTTTGAACAAAAATAACATATTGCTTGTAAAAGAAGTATTATTTTGTCGCTGTAATTAAAAAAAAAATTTAATTGCAGTTTTAAATAGTTAAGAGATGGTTGTATTATCCATATTTTAAGGGATCGTAAATAAAAATATATTTTAATGTTATCCTATTTTTTCTTTCTAAAAATCTAATTGTATTTACAATAATTTTAATTGTAGTTTTACATGGTTAAGAGTAGTTCCAAATTGTGACGTAAACATAACACTTCGTGACTTCCATAAAATGACCTTAAACAATGGAAAATGCCTGTATATGGGTGAGGAAATTACTAGAGATTAGAACCCTAAAATAAAAGATTATTTTCATACTTAACTTATGCACTTATAAACTTGTCAAGAAGACCCCAAAAGTTAAATATCGTTATGTACATAAAGATAACTTTATAATTTTCAAGTTTCAAAGATTGAGTGACATTCCAATTGTTCATAAATGTTTGCAAAAACTATAAATTAAAGAAATTGTTTTTGGATAATGTTCTTTCTGGAGAGGTATGAAAGTGAAATGATTATGAACAAACTTCTCTCTTAGGCTTAGGTTATCCAATTAATTTAAGATAACCCTAATGAATCCCACCAAAAAACAACGTGAAGAATTTTGCGATATGTTATTTTTGTTCTGAGATAAAATCGGACCGCGCGCAAAGTAATTGAGCCCTTACCTCAATGCCGGTGGCATTCACATTCGAATTGGTAATAGTATTCTTTTTCTTTCTCTCAACTAATGGTTTGTATGATCCCATTGGTTTCAATGTTTCATCAAATTTAGCCTTCTTCTTTCGATCAACTTTTTGAATTTTCTCTATGTAATCCATGTAGCGTTTTTGCATAACCTGTTTCAAATATTTATGAGAAAACTTAACACCGTATACACTTCTACAAGTGATATTTATATTGATACTTAAAACTTGAAGTTGAACAAATCTTGACTTATTTAGCAATGGAATTTAGAGGATAGATTCATAGGTACATGCACCACCTTTCTTTATTTATTATGAACAAAGTTAACACTGTAAATTTTATTCGTGACGATTATACATTTGTACACATTATTGAATGAACATGCACGGCTTGAATTCGAAAAAAAACTGCTCCTATAGTGATCAAATTTATAGGTGGATATTTCCCTTCTGTTTTAGGAATACCTTCAAAAGCCCTAGCTCGACCATATCAGAAAATGTAAATTATTTTTTTAATATATTTTTATTTTTTTTGATTAAGTTTTTCAGATTACTTATATATAAAGTTTTCAAATTCAAATAGAATTTGTTACATAATGAAGCATAGATAAAAAAAAAAGTACTTATAAGTTTCAAATTCATCTATATTTATCCAAAATAACCTCAAAAGTTCCTTTAAACGGGCGAACGAAGAAAATGTCCCAGATTCAATTTTAATATACATGGTTTGAAAGTCAAAAAAATATTTCTACTCTAGTTGGATCCCTTAATGACAATCAATTCAGGAAGAGACACAAATATTTTTAAAAAAACTTATTCAATACAAAATATAAAGATAAATTTTATAGAATTTGTATCATCAACAATAGAAGATCCAATAGAAATCAAATTTAGTATTGCGAGAAACTGTGTCTGGTTCATATTAATGACTTTTGAATGCACACTTCGAAGTTCTAACGTAGAACTCAAATGATATATATTTACGGAACAAGATATATAGCATTAGCGTTGGGCTGAGTTGTTTACCTCTTGACTATCCATGGGATATATGGCTGTGGTTTCAGGTAGACGGTAAGAGATAGGAGTTGCGTCTTCTCCATTCTTCCTCTCGGTGGTATCAAATTTCCTTTTGATACCCTTCAAATAACAGAAACAAATACTAAACAGTAAATATACTTTTGTTATCACGTAATGTGAATATAGAAAAATGTTGTAAAATAGCTTTTCTATTTGCAACTTGTTGAAGAAGGGAACACTACATACTTTTAAAGTATTCTCAACCTTTTGCTTCTCTTAAAGTAATTCTAACAGACAATAATAAGGGTTTTAAAGGGGTATCGATGACTCCGAAGTCTTCAAATAATTTTGGGAATGTGTTACTTTTACATTAGGTCTTCAAAAAACAAATATTGTTGAATACATGATAAACTAATTATAGACAAAAATTAAGTTAAGTTCCAACTTAATGTTTATTCTATCCTAGATCAACCCGATGACATGTTCAGTACCTTTGTTACATCTTAGGATTTTTTCAGAAATTGTTCAACATAAAATCTAATGATAAATCCAAGTCCCATATCATTTTTATTTGTTTATAGCGTCGAGCTGTCAACTACATTTACCACCATCGAAGATCCTTAGAATTGAAAGTTACGAAACCTATTAAAGAATTTAGTGATGCACTTTTCTGATAAAAGAACACACACGATATATGAGTGTATTTCTTCACCATTCTTTCGGTCATTGGTGTATGATTTAGTCTTTGTACCCTTCAAATGACACAAAAAATAATAAGTCGTAAAACGTAAACACTGTTATAATTTTATAAGCTTTAATTGTGGTAGTTACCAAATAGTATGAATGTATAACTTGTTAATACTGGAACCCTTCAGATAAAAAAGAAATAAAATAAAATTATAAGTAAAAACTTATAGTTGTTTTGAACATTAGTACGGTTGTATAGGCAACAATATTCTTTTCCAAAAAAATAAGAACACTGCAAACTCCTAACTAAGAAATGCCTATCTTTGCTTAACGATAAGAGAATGTAATTTCAGATTCAAAATCCACATTTTTATTGCTTATTACTTTGATTTGAATTTAGATGTATATGCTGTATACATTTCAAATAATTTCATGAATTCATTGATACAAAAAATTTAATCTCTCCACATGATGTCATAAACATATATTAACTTGTGTCTCAAATTCTACAAATTTGAAATACTTATAGCTGACACATTCTAGATGTGAAGAAAATGGTATGAGTGCATAGTTTTGTAGGCCTAAAGAAAATGGTGCTTGCTTTTGCTTCTACCTATTTTTCTTTTCAAACTATATATTCAAAGAAAAAGTACTTCTTTGGTAGATATTATTTTTGAAGATTAGATTTTTTTTTTAAACTTCGACTCGTGACAATAGCCTGTCAATATTGCATAACCTATTTTTTATTTTATTTGCAAATATTAAGAAAATAACAAGAAATAATTATAGAATGCAGTATTTACCACTTCATCATTCCTGAAGAGTTTTCGCTGAATTTCCTCAAACATATCATCAGACATTCTGCGTCATATAAAGAATTATTAATAATTTTGGTTCATATGAAAAATGATCAGAATAATAAGGGTGAGTGAGAAATTCCTCAGTTTTTCTTTGTTTTATGGTTTTAAAAATGAATAATTCGAATGATGCAAAATGTAGATATTAATACACAACTTTGACAAAATTTTGATTGACCAATAAATTAGTCACGAAAGATTGAGAAAGCAAAATGAATGTGAAATGAACCAAGATTTGGATTGAATATTTAAAATTAATCAAATGTGAAAGCAAGGAAAAATATTATGTATCAACAATGCAAAATTTATTTATTTTTTAAGGTTCTTAAACGATTAGGATAAAGATACTTGCATATGTCTGCTAAAATTTTATTTTTAATTATAAGCGTGTGATGGTATGATTAATTCTACTTCATCAAGTATCCTGTATTTATTTTACTAATATTTGTATTATATATGTATAGCTATCATTGATTTCTATTATTACTTGTATTAATTTTTTTAAAATCCCAATAAATTTTTTACCTTAGGTACCAAATTTAATTCGCCCGCCCTTGAGTAGATTTCAACACAGATTACTGATCATCACATTAAATTCTTCAAAAATATTTAAAATGCCAATATAATTGAATGTTAATTAAGATAAGTAACCAAATCAACAAATTAATTTTTGTTTTCCTACTGAGTGAAGACACACAGTACAAACACATACATTGTCGAATCAAACAAAAAATGATGCAGTAATAAAATCAACCGAATGGAGTCTTCAAAACTCTTCTGAAATTATTTATAGAAACTCAAAAGTACATAATCGAATCTAATACAAGATAAGGCTGTAATCAATTAGACGTAAAACGACCAAAACTCCAATCTTAACTGTGATAAAAAAAATTGTTCAGATTCTTCAACAAATAATTCGATGGTTTTTGAAAAAATCATTTTGTGTTGGAAAATTCAGTGGCAATATAACATACTTAAATTCGAAAAATTGCAACCTTCATAAATCAATTTCAGATATATTGTTCCGGAGTCAATATAACATAATAGAGGATTCTTAGAACTCACAGAGCGATTTGTGCATTTGTTTAGCACGGTATATACGTATAATGCATACATAAATACATATATATGTATGTATATATATATATATCTTTTTGCTTATCTTTATTCCAACATGCCCACATAAATTATCAATTATAATAGGACTTACCTGCTCTTGAAATTATGAGTATCTGGTCTGATGTTTTTATTTGATGCTCCCTACGACAGATCACTAAAGATATGATAGAAAACAAGAATTTTTAATAATGAAATTATACATATTAAACATTAAACAAGAGAATTTTTAAAATGATTTTTTTTTTTTTTTATTAATTTCTCTATCAAACCAAAGCTGAAAACCTCAAAATCTCAACCGCGAGTGGAGAAGGGAGATTTGAGTGAGGAAATTTCCACGCCTGGTGAAGGGATAGACCCCAAGTGAGAAATATCACCGTTCGAAAGAAAAGTTGTTTTCCTAAAACGCGCGAAAGTAGCTTTATATACCGTTGGAAAAAATTGGTAATGATGCATTTTTCACAAAAAAAGAAAAGAAAAGTAAATATTCATTTATGGCCGCTATTTGGAGTAATCAATTAAAATAATTTAAATTCACTTGGTTTATTCCATAGTAACATTTATGATTTCTTGCCATTGAAATTTAAATTATACATTGACTATCATTATCACACTTAATTCTTTTAATGGTGCGTTTAGTGTAACAATTTCTGAAAGAAAAATGTGATGGAAAATAAAATGTTTTACTTGAATTTATGATTTTTTGTGATGAGATCTTCCCTTCCGTCCCATTGTTTCACTAGAAAACCTTGCACCAAACGGAATTTATATGTTACATTCTGTTCAAAAGAAAATTTGATTTTCTAAAATGCGGAAAGTGAACAATTAGGGATCATCTTTTCGGCCACTTTTCGAGAGATTCCGGTGACAAAATCCTAAGGTACGGGCAGAATTAGAGACTTTGTTATCAAATTAACGACATTGATGTATTAGAATTGAGAAAATCTATTGAAATTAGAATAAGGGGTTGATTTTACTGTTCATGGGGCGAACATTATTGTTCACGGGGGCGAAGTTACTGTTCACGAGTCGAAGTTACTATTCAGTTGAGAAATCTGTTGCAATTTGAGTATTTCGGCCACCAATTTGACCTACCTATAGTTCAAATTAAATTATGCATAAAACATAAAAGTTGTAGATAATTGAGATAATTTTCTAACTGTAAAATTTGAGATTAAAAGGAGTTACGGTTTGAGAAATATGGCCAAATTATCGAGCTATTGTCTATCTATCTTTCTGAAATTCTGGTGCGATTTGAACACTTCGGGTA
>MKEJ01007679.1:0-10149 GCA_001753735.1 Embelia ribes | reverse complement strand
ACCTCTCTTTGAGTACCCAAAATACAACTAATTAAATTCCCAATCCAAAAAATATATAGAAAGGGATAAGAATACCATAATTCCATAAGAAAATCCAGCAATTATTGAGTTCTCAACAGAAATAGCTGCCAACTGAGTTGTGCCAAGGTGCCCTGCAAATACTTGTGTAATAGCACCAAGAGAGAATTGACAAATGGCTGTGATTATGGCTGGGGTGCTTATATGCCACAGCTTTTTTGACTCGATAAGAATTTCTCTCCAATAGTTTTTGTGAAATATTCCATTATTTTCATCCTCAATATTATGAGATAAAAATTGATTGTTCTGATTTTCCCCTGTGGAAAGAAGAGGAGCTTCTCCATTTTCCATTTGAGATAGAATGAGGTGAAATGTTCTATAACTATGTGCTAACTTGTATAGTAGTGGAAGTGCTCTCGATACAGGACTTTTTGTCTTTATTGAAATGAATTATTGTGATTTTAGAATATATTATTATAAATTAAAAATAAATTACTATTGGTATTTGTTTTGTTTTTTTTTTATCTAAAGTAGTTATAATATTTTTTTCTCAGTTTATAATAATTTATTATTAAAATATAAATTTTGTAAAAAATAAAAAAATTGTCCAATTTCCTACAAATTGATTCTTGTATTGTGCTGGTTTCCTAAATTTGTGGATATGATCTATCATTGTACTATTTTAGTGGATATTTCTTTTTAATAGGAGTTTGTTTAATTGGTAGACTTGTTTAATTGGTAGACCTAAACTTTTTTTTCTAGGTTATCTATTATCTTTCGCTGTTCTTTTTTAATTGATCTTATAGATTTGGGCACACAAATTAACAAAATTATTAATAAAAATATATTAACTAATGCCCCTAATTAATTTCATGAGAATACGCAAAAAAATGCATTGGTGCTCTAAATTGGTAATTTTAGAAAATAAAAAGCTTTCAATGATAGGAATAATTTGGATAATTCATTCATTTTTTGTATTAAAGTCATCAAAATATCAATTATTTAAGAATTATTTCAATTTACTAGAAAAATCATTTATAAAAGAACGCAAGTAGTATACCATACAAAACTTCCAACCAGGAGCTGTATGGTTAAATTTTTGAATTTTGTATACTTTTGTTTATAGAAATTTTGAAAATTTTCAAAGGTTAGGGCTACCTCTTCCGTCATTCGGCCAATTATTCTCTGCGGAAAGACTTCAAAAGTTGGAAGGGTGAACGTTGTTGCGTACACGAAGAGAATATATAGATAAATATATGTTTGCATTGATTGGTTAACATCGATATCAAAACACTGTTTTTGTCATGTGTTCCGCATCATCTAGGAATTTAATAAAGGGGACAAAATTTGTATATTATAAAATATAAATTATTTTTAATATGTTAAAATCTTAAATTTGTTTTTTAGCGCCGATTTGTCATTTGAGTCAGGATATGGTGCCCGAATAGCCGTGAGTCGGTATATGATACCCGAGTCTTTTGTTGTGTAAGGATGTATCGCAGTTTACATTACATGCAGTATAATGTATGCTTAGTTGGTTGACTATTTATATCATAAATTCATGTTTACTTACTTTACAAATTATGTCATATAAGTTGTTATTTCATTACTATTGGATACATGTCTGACTTTTATTTGTTTGGTTGCATTTTTGCGCTATTATTCTTATAAAATGTCAAGCAGGAATATGTGGGGTTGATCAGGAGGAACAAGTCTAAGTTGATGCTCACTCGAAAAAAACGATGTCTAAGAAAATTATATCTATCCACTTTCATTAGTGGTTTTCTCTAATAATATAGGCTATTGGCCAATATTATGATTGTCAACATTCTTTTATTTCAATAATAGGCCAAAACATGATAAAAGTCCGAACGATATTTATTATCGTTGCCATGGATGTTTTAGATCGTGAATGAAGGCTTTTTTCATGAAATCTTGTTTCTTATAGTTGTGGTTTATTATTGTGAAAATGTGGGCATTACAAGTTGATATCAGAACTCAAAGTATACGATAACTTTGGGAGTTGTAGCTTGTTGGGTGTGTCGGGTGGTAGGTATCGAGCGAGCTTCGTCTAGGAGATTAGGGATAGGCGTTTAGGAACTTGATTGTCTTGCTTATGTTTGTATGCCCTTGTTTGGATCAATTCATGTCGCATTGCTTATATATGCATGTTTTATATTTAAAAACTAGTAACTTGTTGTAATTGATGTCGACGTTTAGATCCATGCCGAATAGACAGGGGATGTCCTGTTGGCCCAACATGGATCTCTATTAGTGAACTACCTTAACGACGAGTTATTCGGATTTCTATAATTATTTTCCTTCTTTAATATAATACGAACATGAAATTGATTTATTTTAGTGACCTTCTTGAGTTTAGATATGGCACGGGAAGGACACGAGTGATGTGATGGACATAGCAATCGTAGTAGGGAATATGTCGACCTACCCCTGTTAATGCTTACTCAACCCAATGAGGGAATTGTTTCCGGGATAGCACAAAACAATACTATTTATGAGGGAGCACTTGAGAAGACTCTAACAACTGTACAAATGGCAGATGCAAATGGACCTGGTTCAGTTAAGGTCACCGTCTACCTTCAATGGTTGACAATATTAATAACTCAACAAGTTTATCAAGTGATGAAGATGGTACTTGAGGAAATGGGATTATAACAAGCTGGCAACCTAAAGGTTGGGACACAAGCAATAAAAAGTTAGGTGCAACAGTCGAATGGACAAATTGGTGGTCGGGGAAATCAGAAAAGGTATCGAGAGGATGGAGCATCATATTCTTAAGGATAATCGGTCAAACAATTTTTTGCTAGTGAGATGAGTTCGGGGAGCATTAACCAAAAGGTTTGTCTTTATAAAGTATTACTCCTCGATGAGGTGCTATGGGTGCAAAAATATGGAACACACGCAGAGTATTTTCCCAGAAATGACTATACAGACTCAAGTCATTCAAACATTAACACCAGTCACATCTGCTATGTCGAAGACCACGATTAGTCATGGAGATCAACAAGGGAGTGGAAACCAGACTGTTGTACCCATTTCTGTATCAGTAGCACCGATATTTCCTAATATATTTCAAGAGGCTTTTGCCATTCCACCATAAACATCTGGTCTTAGAGGTATTTCGTTAGATTTTGACTATTAGTAATGCATTATGAGACTTTAGAAATGTTATTAACATTTTGTGTTAGTGATTGTATGATACTTTGACCCTCTTATAAAAAAGAAATGAACTAGAAGTCGAGTATTCCATAGATTTATCACCCACCGGATCTTGGAGATATATGAGTTGGTCCATGTTTAATAATTGGAGACATATTGGACAGTTATAAGACAAGTCAAATTGTTGTATATACATATATGTAGGGTAATAACATAGAAGATTGTCGATTTAGTTTCTCACTGATTTAGATAACAAGTCAAGAGGAACCCATACTATCTGATAGGTTTATGGTGTGGATTAATGAATTGAAATAAGGATGAGAGTTGTAGAGATGTGTGAAAAGTGTGGGTAAACAGAGGAATGCATTGAGAAAATAAGTTGTGTAATGAGATGGATCAAATTGTAAGATGTTATTCGTATGGATATAGCATAAGAGCTATAGGATTGGATATCGTATGAGAATTTTGATTGGATGTTAGATAGTTGAAGTTTATTAGAGATGAGAATTACCAAAACGTGTGAGATCGAAGAGTTTGAGGAATGTAAAAAGAGTATAGGATGTATTGAAAAAGGTGTTGAAACTTTAAGGGTGTATGTGATAAATTGAGATGTAGCATGTATGTCAAATTAAAATATTGATGATAGTCGATAAAGTAATGGGAGATGAAATACAGAAAAATAGTATTAAATGTGAACCGAGTAGGAATCGTTAGTGTTGGTGGTATGGAACTGTCTTTGAAACTTTGTATGGGGTTTAGAAATAGAGTTATTAACCTTTTGGGGTTTTGTGTTTGGTAGTGTACTTAAATGCAATACGCATGGTGGTAGTATGGAGGATGGATTGAGATAGAGTAGTGGATGTATATGTGAGAGGAATAGATTGGAAATGATTGAATTCGCATATTTGGTGAGGTTGGTCGTTACTAGATGGTGAGTAAAATTGCTATATAGGTGATTGTCTTGAATGACGGAGTGTTCTGTTGAGATTGTCGGTTAGGTGTCGTAGGTGGACTCTTTATGAGTGTTTCATGCTATCTTGATTGAAAGTATCAGTTGGATATGGTGGGTGGTTTAATATGGTTCGATATCTAGAACCTATAATGTATAAATTGTCGGTTATATTATATTATATTATATATATATATATATATATATATATATATATTTGTCATTGAAAAATCTGTTTGGAGGAATCATGATTAGTCAAGTTGATCGCCCCTTTTCGAGAATTGAAATATACGGTGATTCAGATGGTTAGATGATGGAGTTGTTATGCAACTCTCTCAGCTGAATAGAAAAAAAAGAGGAGAAAATGATTGGATCATCGCAGGTAAGGATACCAAAGGTCTAGTACAGATTGACCTGGTATGAAACTTCAGATTGAACTAGTAGATGGGTAATAAGCTAAAGTACATGGAAAGATTGGATGATTGAGCATTGCGTTAAGTTTCTAATTTGAAGCTACAAGGGTTCTTAGCCATATTAGGAGTGTTGTTGATGTGGTGTCGTGTTGTTGTTAATATGATGCCATATAATTATTGAGGGGAAGTCGTATTATCCATGATAGGAGGTTGTAGCTGTTGTATGCAATAAATGGAATAGTCATTGGTTGGTGATTCTTATTGTATCGTATGGCTGGATATGTCGTCTAGATTTTATAAGTTCAGTTGTTCTATAGTAAAAGTGGGTTGGCGTGTGTCGAGGTAGATAGGTGTATCATAATGCATTATCGTAACTTGACAAATAGTCAGAGGTGTCGAATAAATGGGTTGCCATGTGTTGTTGTGGAATAGGTTGGGTTGTGTATTCGTGATATCCTATGTGGTTGCCCGATTGGCAATGTCATAATTTAAATAGGGTAGTCACTTAAGTTTAACTGATGTCTATAGTTGGATGAGATTAGACGCTTATGTCAGTCTATTATGTAAGACAATTATGTGGTTAGTGGTCGCTTGTCGATGGGAGTTTTTGATATGGGGGGAATCTAAATGAAGAGGTTACCATAAATTGTTATTGTAGATTGGTTAAACGTAGAAGTACAAAATGTTAGTGTTACAAGTAAGAGGAATGAGAGATGAATGGAAGTTGTTGTGATGAATTCGATTTTAGTGTCTAGAATTGGTTGTGAGTATGGTTGGCAATTATTATGGTAAGTTCATTTAGAACTATTTCTAAGTATCGTGGAAATTTCAAGGACGAAGTTTATTCTTTAGAGGGGAGAGTTGAAAGGTCCTATGAATTATGAGGACTAAATTTGTGATATTATAAAATTAAAATTGAAAAGTAACACTCCTATCTCAAAAATTTACGTTATATTGTCTTTGGTTCCCAAACGGAGGAAAGGGGAGGGGGAGAGGAAGATTTTGCTATACAAAATCCGACGGATTGTAGAGAAGGATCGTCCCAATTCACGATCAAGAGATAGATTCGGATTCTCCTCTTTATTCTCGTTGTTGTGAAGATTTTCGTTCGTAGTGGTGTTGCCTCTAGCTGTATGTTCTAGGGTTTGTCGTCAAAGCTTTTCGAGAGGATTTGTATAATTATCTAAGGTACGTTGCGGATTTGAGATTCAATTGTAAAGAACCTATGTTTTCTTTCTTTGTTAGATGTAATAGTTGAACTTGTGTTGAAATTATCAAGTTTTAAGGGATTTTCATAAACAAATGGGGGTTGGAAGCTAGTACCGGCCTGGAAGGGGCTAGGACCGGTTGAGAAGCTTCTTCCTTCACTTGGACGGGTCCTAGTTGGCTTGGATCAGTCGGAGCCACCTTAGACCGGTCGTGGGTGAACTGGTCCGCACCTGCCTACACACTTTCACAAAAAAGGCCATAACTTTCCCTAGAAAATTCAGAATTGAGCTTTATTTTAACCATTGGAAAAATAATTGAATGAGTTTTCTAATACCCAATTTGATAGGAAAAGTTTTCCAGAATTTCCCAGTAATTCATTAAAGCTCAAGCCTTTGGCGTGTCAGACATTTTCAACAAACGTATGATCAAATCGTATATTCAAGTCTTATCAAAACTTGTTCCTTTCACTTTTAAAGCTCCAAATCATCATCCAAATATAATTATTTTCCTTTGGTTGAGTTTGGAAGGAGTTTTTCTGGGTTTTAGTTGTATTTTAATAGGGTAAGTTGTATTTGGGGACGAGGTTGGGATGATGTGTTGTTTTTGCTTATTTGGATGCAAATGCATACACTGTTGAGAATATGAGTGCTTGTAGGTTGTTATTGACATTATAGAACAGAAGAATTAATGGATACTCATGGAAGTTGGGATTGGATGTTAATGATTTAAAAGTCAAACTAAAATAAGAAATTAGTTGTTTAAATGATGGTTGTGTGTTGTACGTGTCATATGAAACGTAGGCATGAATATTTGGAAGTTATGAGAGTAAGCTTGGTTACTTGTGCAGGATGATTGTTTTGGCTATGAATGCATTAGAAGTAAGCTTTATTCCTCCAATAATTGTTTGGCCTCAGAAGCTTTATTTCGAGTGAGCCGGTTCCACGGGAACCATAAGTCTCTATGTAAAGCCTCAAAATATTTATTATGAGTAGGAGAACTGTATATCTTAGATTGTTGATTATATTGGATGGGTTGATGGTTGAAAGGTTTTAATGGCTTCGGAAGCTTTATTCCTAGTGGAAGGACTGCGTGTCCCAGATTGTTAACTGTATTAAATAGGTTGATGATTGAAAGGTTTTAATGGCCGTTATTGGATGTTTACATCAGTAGATGTGCATGCTTTTTATTAAATTTACATATCTGTAGTCGATGTTTCATTAAACGTTTCTTTAGAATTGAATTAGTTCTGACTCGTGCCTACTTGGTTGGTTTGCAAATATTTTTTTTTTTGAAAATTCCGAGTAGAATTAGGAAATGAAGGTCAAGGAAGCTGAAGTTAGGAATAGGTTGATACTCACTCGGGTGTTGAGGTTTTCCTCATGCATTTTTTTTTTTATGTTTTTCAAATAGTTGCAAGTCGTTGACCGGGTTTATTTTGTTTTGACATCATAGAATAGTTGTATAGACAAAAAATGACAATAAGGCCAAGTGAATTTTATTTATTTAATGGCACATTGAAGTAGTTTTATTACTAAAGGATGACTTTCAGTGGTGTTGATTTGAGTTTTTGTTATGGTTGGTTGTTAATGACATATTCGAAATGTGTTTGAATTCCGGGGTGTTACAATTAGAAAGGTCAAATCAAGTTAGAGTTGAAGACTAAACATATCAGACAACATATATGACATATCAATCGACTGATAAATAATTTAATAAAAATAGTAGATTATTTTTCACAACAACAACCAAAAATTTTTCGATGGACATATATCAATCGACATACACTACATCATTCGACATATTTGGTACAACAAAGGAGAACTTATTATGGAGTTGCACATCAATCGATATATTTATGTATCAATTGACTGAAATTAGTTGACTGATTTTCCTCAATTTATATAAAAAAAGTCTTTTCACTCGTTTTCTAGTCATTTTACCTCATTTTTCCGCCCTAAACATCCCTAAACATCCTAAAGGGAGGGAGAGGAAATTTTGGGTTCAAATCCTCGATCTCTTGTGATCAAAAAATGCCATGAACATTTAGGATAGAGATTTGAACTCCTATCGTCGTAGTCTTTACCATGAGGTAAATTTCTCTCGTTATCTCTTAATTTTGTACAGTCTCGGTAGTTTTTAACCATCAATGAATGTTTTCAGTCTTTGTGTTTCGTAGATTCGTCGAAGTTTCATTTGCTTTTCCGGTAACTTTCCATTTGGACATTAGTCATCTGATTTACGACGGATATTTAAACTAATGTATAACTACGAAAACTTGTTAACTTTCTATTAGCTATGTTGTAATTGGATTTGATTGCATGTTCATTTAAATTTGTACTAGGATAAATGGTAGTTACCAAGTTACTTTTACTATATAAGTTACGGTATGGTAAAAAAGTAAAAGTTAGTAAAAATCTCGTATTATGAAATGTGTGTAATGAACTAGATAACATATGTGTGGTGAATATGTGAATTGTATGGGCAAAAAGTGAAAGAAGGTTAAATGTTAAATACGGTGAATGTGGTTAAAAGAAATGATCGGATTAAGTTCATGCATTTAGTGTCACATAAGATAGTAAACGTCCACCTAATAGAATAGTTTAGGTGCAGACTTAAATTCAATTGCTCAGTTTAAGTTCATGTATTTAGTGTCTTGTGGGGGAGTAAACTCTAATTCGAAGGTGATAGGTATGATAACGAAGGCTTATATAGCAATTTGTGAAATGTGAATGTAACGTTAAGAACCATAATGATATAAATATAAAATTAAGACGTGTGTTACATGTGATACGTGATACATGAGTTGTATATATATTATTGTTATCTACACTTAGAATTATTAGGTGATCCTAACTGTATGTCATGTTTTTGTTGGCCATGAAAATACGACGGTAGAGTGTATCTGAGAACCAAGTGACCGTGGCTAGACTTTGCGGAGGCTCACTCGGGTAGTAGGCATGTAAGTATGTGATTATGTACTTTCATTTTATTGGAGGCCAATTAGGCCAAGACTATTGTTGTATTTCTGTTGCAAATCGGGGCATTTGTATAATATGTGGGCAATATTGTGGCCCAAATGGTTAGATTTGTAATTTATGTATTGGAATTTAAAATGATGTAATAACAATGTATGGCATTATGTTATATTTGGTTAGTATTGTGTAATAGTTGGTAAATAGTTCATATCCCGAGGTTTGGAATTCTAATACGTGACAGTTTCTAGGTAAATAATTTATATAATATTTGGGTATGCTTGAAGGAAATTAACTGTAATTTATTGCAAAAAATTAAGAAATGCGAGGTTGAAAAGGTATTGAAGAAAATAAAGATGAATAAAATACTCGGACCATATAACATTTTTATTGAGTTTGCAAAGGTTTGATTGGTCAGGGGATAAGATGGTTATCTTCAATAAGATTTGGCACAAAGAATAGATATATGATGAATGTGAAGAAATGCTTTAGTGCCTTTGTATAAGTATAAAGGGTATTTACAAATTTATTCTAATTGTTGGGTGATGAAACTCTTAATTCTTACTGTAAAAATTTTGAAGAAAGTAATTGAATATAGAATGAGAAACTTTATTATGATTTGAGAAAATTAAATTGGGTTTATGCATGAACACTCAATTGATGTCGGTTTGCTTTGATACTTGATGAAGCAATTCAGAGTTGGAAACAAATTATCTACCTATGATTTTTTGTTGATTTGAAGAAAATTTACGATAGAGTTCGCAAATAATTATGTTGAGGAGTTCTGACTAATAAATATATTCCTATTAAATAAAAATAAAGAATAAATATAAGGGAGCAGTTACTAATATAATAATTGGTGGTGTTTAACATCTATTTTTGGTTATAAAAAGGTTGCATCTAAGTTCATTGTTGTCCATTCTTGTTTATAATAGTAAGAAAAATAATATACATACATGCTAGCATGTACATGCTTTGTAAATACACTTAGATGGTAAGATCATGAATTTTAATCTTTTCCTTTAATGTTGGACCAATGCACAAGATACAATAATTAATTAATAAGATCTTTCCATATAAGTATATGGGCAAAATGTGAATATATTAGTACGTGTAAGGCCCCAAATCAAAATCCACATATTATGTGATGAATAAAGGTAATCTATCATAAACATCTGACATAACTGAATTAAATGAATCACAATAGTCTTAAACTTGGGCCTTATTATCATGTTCTTCTGACCATACATTAAAACCAAAAGAAATAATACTAACATCGGTGGCTGTCTGAATAATAAAAGGGAAATAACTGAACATGAAATAAAATTCACAACTGTCCTCGAGTGAGCTCCTACACTCTAACTCCTGGTGTCCCTGTCCACTAGCTTTCGGGTCTGCTTGGCAGTTT
>MKEJ01007671.1:0-10065 GCA_001753735.1 Embelia ribes | reverse complement strand
TTCTGCATCAGTGGCACCGATGCGTTTGTGTGTTCTCCAGAAGATTTTTGCCACTCTAGCAGAGGCTTCTATATTCGAGGTACATTGTTATTTCAGTCATCTTATATTCGTATTTTATTTGACAAGGGTGCATCCCGTTTATTTATTGTGGTGGGTTTGGTTTGATTGTTGGGATTAGAACCAAAGTGTCTAGATAATTATATGTCCGTTGATATACCTTTAGGAACTGGGATGGTTTTAGAGTTTCTTTGTCGTCATTGTTAAATTCTCATTTTCGACTATGATTTCGGTTGTAATCTGATTGTTCTCAACATGTCCGAGTTCGATGTTATCTTGGTATGGATTGGCTGTCTACCAACTGTGTTGTGATTAAGTGTGACTACTGCTAGTTACACTATTTTCTGAGGAAAGGGTGATCATTCGGTATGTCAGGGAATGATACATTCCTTGTGCTTGACAATTCTTTCTATTTCCGAGATTATGGAAACGCATCCAGCATTGTGAGGTGGAGTATACTATAGATCTTGTTCCTGGTTTGAGCCTTTTCTATATGACTCCTTACCATTTGACACCAGTAGAGTTAAAGGAGATGAAGTCTCAACTTGAAGATTTGTTGAGTAAGGGGTTTATCTGATTGAGAATGTTACCATAGAATGCACCGACTTTGTTCAAACAGAAGAAAGATGGGTTGATGAGAATGTATATCGAATACAAGAAGTTGAACTGGGTAATGATTAAGAATAAGTGCATGTTGCCGAGGATAGATGATTTATTTGACTAATTGAAGGGGTCAAGGTACTTCTCGCAGATTGATTTCCTTTTGGGTACCATCAATTGCAGATTCGAGAGGAAGTTATTCCAAAGAATGCTTTTAGAACTTGTTATGGGCATTACAAGTTTTTTATTATGCCTTTTGAATTGACATATATGCTAGCAGTCTATATGGACCTGATAAACAGGGTGTTCTGAGAGTACTTAGATCGTTTTGCCATTGTCTTCATTGATGACATTCTCATATACTAAAAAATTGAGAAGAAACATCAGGAACACCTATTGTGTTGTCAACATTAAGAGAACATCAGTTGTATGCGAAGTTATCAAGATGTGAGTTTTGGCTTCAAGAAGTGAAGTTCTTAGGGTATGTTGTGACGGTAGAAGGAGTGGTAGTAAAGCCATCGAATGTAGAGCCATTATCGAATTGGGAGCGACCTAATAACGTTTTCAAAATTTGAAATTTCTTGGGGCTGGCTGGCTACTATAGAAGGCTTGTGAAGGATTGCTTGGGTATAGCTTCTTTTATGACCCTCCTTACTCGTAAAGGGGTCAAGTTTGAGTAGGATTCTAAATGTGATGAGTCATTTGCAAAATTGAAGGAGTTATTGATGACAATACCAGTATTGATCATCTCGGAAAGGGGAATAGGGTGCACCATATATTTTGATATATTGAAGGAAGGTATAGGATGTGTATTTATGCATATGAAGAGAGTAGTCGCTTATGGATCCCATCAATTGAAGGTTCATAAGCAAAATTATCCGACTTATAATATAAAATTAGGGGAAGTTGGGTTTGTCTTAAAGATCTGGAGGTACTATCTATATAGAAAGAAATTTGAGGTCTTTTTAGATTATAAGAACCCCAAATACATCATCACACAGAGGGATTTGAATATAAGGTAGAGGTGGTGGAAGGAGTAATTAGAATAGTACAACTTTGATCTCTAGTGCCACCCGGGGAAAGCGAATGTTGTAGTGGATGCATTGAATCGAAAGACTAAATGTACTCTAGCATGTCTTATTCATGACAAGTAGGATGCATTAAACACATTTGGTGAATTCAAACTAGAGTTCTTAGAAGAGGGAAAATGGATTTCGTTGTACGCTATGGTTGTTTAGCATGAGTTGGTAGACCGAGTGATTGAATATCAGCAAGATAATACGCGGTGGTAGAATTTTGCAACTAAAACTTGGAGTGGTAAATCCCAGGTTTGGATTGTAGGGGACCGTGGGGAGTTGAGGTATCGAGGTCGTTTATATGTAGCAGCATCAATGAGATAAAAGGTACTGCGAGAGTTGCATCAGTCAAGATTATTGGTACATTTTTTGTAAGAATAAGATGCATAATGACTTGAGTTGAACATAATGGTGGCCAAGTTTGAAGAGAGATATAAGTCAGTTTGTGGCACAGTGCCTTATATGCCAGTAGGTAAAAGGAGATAGGAAGAAATTGGGTGGCAAAATGAAACCACTTGAGATATTAAAGTGGAAGTTGGAACATATCACGATGGACTTTGTGGAAGTATTACTAAGGTCGAAAGGAAAAAATGATATGATTTGGGTTATCGTCAACATCTTGACAAAATTGACATATTTCTTGGCTATAAAGATGCATGATGGAGCATAAGTATTATTGCGGCTGTATGTGAAGGAAATCATTCGGCTATATGGTGCTCCTTATACCATTGTATCCAATTCAAATCCTAGATTTATGCCACAGTTTTGGAAGGGTATGTAGCATGCTATGAGAATAAGGTTGACAAAGAGTATTGCTCATCACCCTCAACTAGATGGGCAGACCGAGAGGACAATTCAAATGTTAGAGAACATGTTGTGAGCATATGTGCTCAATTTTGGGGGAAGCTGGGAAGACCATTTGCCCTTAGCCGAATTTGCATACAATAATAGTTATCATTCAAGCATTGGAATGACACATTTCGAAGCGTTGTAGGTCCCCTATATATTGGATGGAATTTAGGTAGTCACGATTGTTGGGACTGGATGTTGCACAACAAATGTCAGAGGTGATAAATGTGATTCAACAAAGACTGGTGATGACACAAATTTACCATAAGAGTAAGCAGATAAGAGGAGACGACCGTTGTCTTTCGAGGAGGGGGATCACTTATTTTTTAAGGTCTCACTTTAAAAGGGAATAATACAGTTCAGAAAGATGGGAAAGTTGTTGCCGAGTTTTGTGAAACCTTTCCAAATTATTGAGAAAGTTGGGAAGTTGGCGAACCGATTAAAATTACCACTGCAATTGGAAAATATGCATCTGATTTCCATGTATAAATGTTACAAAGTATGAACCGGATCTATCGTAGGTTATTGATCACTCGAATTTAATAGTAGAGAAAGATGTGATGTATGAAGTACAACAGGTGAGCATAATGGATTACTGTAAAAATGTATTTCAGGGGATGGTGATAGCTCTCGTACGAGTGCTTTGGAAGCATAATGGAGTTGAAGAATAGACGTGGGAACGTAAGGAGGAAATGCGGGACAAATTTCTAGAATTGTTTTTAGGTATGACCTAAACTTCAAGGATGGAGTTTCTTTTTTCTAGGGAAGAGTTGTAAGGCCATGTGAATTAAGGGGGCTACTTGTGTAAATTTCTAGAAGTAAAACTAAAAACCAATTCACATTCTTACTTTCTCTTCTCATTATACATTCTTTTGCTTTCCAAATACAGAGAGGGGGTGAAATAAAAGGTAGGGTTGGCTATACGAAACCCAATGAATCAAGGAGAAAGATCATTCTAATCAATTATGTAAAGGCGGATTTGGGTCCCTTTTACTATTCTCGTCATTGTGAGGTAAAATTTTCCTCGAGTTCATTCATAAACGCTCATGCTTGTACAAACCCTAATCAACAAAAACTTGTTCTAATGGTTGATTATGTTTAAATTTATCGTTGTTAGTGAAAATCTCATTGATTATTCGTAGGATTTCCTTTCATATTGGTATGTCCCTTCCGATGGGCTTTATGGTTGTTCTCGAGGTTTCTTTGAAAGAATTTGTGTAATTGTTTAAGGTACATTGCATACTTGAGATTCAATTGTAAGGAAATTATGATTTTAGCATGAATAGTCATGTATATGAAAGAGATTTGGCATAGATTTATCGTGTTTTGGCAAAACATTTTTAAATAAAATTATGTAGAATGTAGGTGGGTTTGGACTGGTCCATTTTTGGCTCTTGGACAGAACAAAATGAGTTGGACAGGTCGGAATAGGTCCATTTAGATCGGTCAAACTTATTGGACCAATTGGCCCCTTTTGGTCTAATCCGTTTAATCTTCATTCAGTTGTGGTGGTTATATTTAGACGTAAATGTAAGTTGTTTATTTAAATGCTGATTTGAAAAGTTAGAAAATGATGTAAATCCTAGAATAATTGATGAATGAATGTGTATTGGATGTCGTAGTCATGGTAATGTCGAAATATGATTTATTAGTCTCGCACTACTGAAAAAAAACTTTTCGGAATTGATTGTCATGTTGTTTTTTTAGTTGTTGTCTTGAAAGAAGATTGGTTGTTAATGTAATGGAAGCTAAGCCAAAATAATATGATTGGTTAACGATGGAATGATTTATGTATCGTATGTGTCATTTAAGATGTAAGCATGAATGTTTGGAAGTTAGGAAGTAAACTTGGTTACTCTTGAGGATAGTTGTTTTGGCTGTTGAATTCACTGGGAGTAAGCTATGTTACTCCAATGATTATTTGGCCTCAGAAGCTGTATTTTGAGTGGGCCAGTTCTGTATTGGGAGTAAACTTTGTTTACTTCAAGAATTATTTGGCCTCAGAAGCTTTATTTCAAGTGAGTTGGTTTCGCGGGAATTCTAAGTCTTTACGTAAAGTCTCAAAAGCTTTATTCTAAGTTGGAGGGCTGTGTATCCCGGATTGTTGACTGTATTGGATGCATTGATGATTGAAAGTTTTATTGGCCATTGTTGGTGTTTAAATTCTTGGATAATTTTACCTGTTGTTAAATTTGCTTAACTATAGTTGATGTTGTTTCTGTAAACATTTCTTTAGAATTGGATCTATTTCTGACTTGTGTCTGTTTGGTTGGTTTTGCAAATATATTTTCTTTTGAAAATGCCAAGCAAAATCAGGAGCTGGTGGTCAAGGAAGCTGAAGTAGGAACAAGTTGAAGCTCACTCAAGTGATGGGATTTCTTTATACACTTTTCATTATGTTTTTTAGACAGTTATAGGCCATTGACTGGATTGATTTTGTTTTAACATTATGAGCACATTGTCATGCCCCCGAATTTCCCTATAAAAATATGGGATCGTGAGATTATTGTAACAAAAGAATAAATAATCTCTTGAAAGCAATAAACAATAATAATGAATATGAAAATAGATACATAAGCTATTCATATTCCTACGATCCCCATATACAACAAACTCTTAATATATGTACATATCGTCCAAAATAATAATTATAACATTTATGGTGGCAGCTGCAGTCCACCTCCAAAGTACATATACATACGCAACGGAAATAAAAAGTAAGAAAATCAGTGCCAACACTACATAAAAGAAAGTTTAAGCTAAATGCTTGACAAAAATAAATATACATAATCAAACTCTGTTACATCCTATGACCACTAAAAATATACATGTACAATAGTGTACGACTATAAAATAAAACTATCAATCTTCGAGTTCATGCTATGATTGCTCGTTCTTAGCCTCCAAACCTGTAGCAATATAATGTTGATATAGGAAAAAGAGAAAAGTAAAACGGGTCAGATGGTCGATCAATAATGATATATGAGACTATGGAGTCTCGATAACATGTATATGTTAAGGCAAAAATAAAGTATGAACATACTATGGAAATAAGTAAATGAACATACTAAACTACGAATAATCATGTAAGGTAAACATGAACAAGCTACGAATTCTACGAATGTAATCATGTGAATGCTCATATATAATGATGAGTGCATGATACCAATGAATGCTATGACAAGGACCACGACAACGACAACGACTAAAGGTGAGACTAATATCTTTACAAGTTCTTGAAAAATGCTAAAGTCCGCCACCGAGTACCTAGCCTTCTTTATTCCACCACCGAGTATGATGCAAGTAATGGATGTATCATAAATCTGGTTTTCTGCTTTTAATTGTGAGATTGTATGACCTCAATTGCTTCTACGAATTTTATAAAGGTGATACTATGCATCCCGAAAAAAATAGAAAATGACTCAATTTTCTATTTATGCAAATGCCATGAAATAACACCATGAAACAACGAATTCATGATATTCATGCCTTTCGGATTCCATGAATGGCTATGCCTTTATTCTATGATAGGCATGCCCATAACCTCCAAAAACTATGTTATTCTATGTATTTAATCATAGAAGGTTTAAGAATATCACCAAATGCCTCCAACTACGAATCCATGGCTACAGATCATAATATAATAAGTATAGGTCATGTAATCATGCCACGATGTGTTCCACAATAATAATATTAATGATACATTATTAATTCTACGATATGCCACGAATATCATGATAAAATGAGTGCAATCACATATCATCTTTTAACGTTCCAAAATTACGGGTAAATTTTTTTCGTGTTACTAAATAATATTATACGGATTATAATATTTTTCTTCTAGTGTATACATCGTATACTAGTGTTTGAAATTGATGAACAATTTTGCATGATCGTGATTTGGCCTCGGGAAAGGATTAAACGTGGAAACGCAAGTTGTATTTGTGACAATAGTTTGATTTTTTTGGCAATATCTAGAAAACTATAACGCCGATTGAGGCTTACAATATAGCGTCGAAAAGTTATTTCATATATTTGTGACTTTTATGTTTTGCCTAAAAATTAATTTGAAGCGTAGAATGGTCAAAAAGTGGCTCAAAGTATTCAACAAAAAAGTATCAGGAGGCATAATACCAGTTTTGTATTTCGGCAATATCTCTCAAACCGTAACTCTGATTTAATCCTACGAAATATCTTTGGAAAGAGGATTCCATTATCTATAATTTTCGTATTTTTGATGAAAAGCTAATTTGAAGATTAAAGTAGTCAGCCCGAAATGATCGGGCCAGTGCAGTTAGCATATAACCATGGCCCTACTGTTTTAATTGAATATAAAAATATATTTTAAACATATTTTGTCAGAAAACCCAGCAACAAACTGCAGAGGAAGAGGAGAAGAGAGGGAAAGGAGAGATAAGCTCAATTTTCGACGAGTTCGGGACCTCGTCGATAAAAAATAAATACGTATTCAAACTATACGTCATACGATGATCATTTTAACGTAAGTTTCTTTGCCTATAACTCGTTTATTTTTTCTCGGATTGCGTGCCAAGTTCGTTTGTCGAAATAAAGTGGATGAACGTGTTCATTACATCTCGTAGATCATTTCTATATATAGGTTCGATATGATCTGAGGCCCGTAAATTGATCATTTTGGAGTTCGAAGTTTCGGGAGCTTCGGGGGTTTTTGGGCGATTTTATCTAGTTTCGCTCATCAGTTGGCTTCGAGGTATGTACATTTCATTTCATGGCAAAATAGATATATAATTAGATTATACATATATATAATTAGATTATGCGCACGCACGCACACACACACACACACACATACACATATCGTGGCAAAATAGAAATATCTATTCAAGGTATACGAACTGGACATTGTAGCGCCTTCGTGTTAGAGATGTGATCTTCGTATTGGCGTTATGGCGTATTCATAGCGTTTGAGACGCACTCGTGATACTTGTGATGCGTTTGTGGCATCCGGAGTCTACATGGCGTACTATAGTGTTGATTTCTACTTTCATGGTTCATATATATATACATACATTGTAGCCTACCTATGTATATAGTTATATCCATAGTCATAGCATTTGTGCTGGTGTTGTGGCACATTCGTGTTGGTGTTGTGGCGCATTCATGTTGGTATCGCAGGCATTCGTGGTGTTGATGGCGTATCCGTGGCAGATGATTACGAAACAACGGAACTACTACGAACGTGGATATATTTATATAGATGTATATATGAAAGTTATATATGTCTATACGAGGAAATGTACATATATGAGAGATATATGTACGAGTAGAGATATACATATATGAGAGATATATGTACGAGTGGACATATACATATATGAGAGATATATGTACGAGTAGAGATATACATATATGAAAGATATATGTACGAGTAGAGATATAGATATATGAAAGATATATGTATGAATGGACATATACATATATAAGAGATACATGAGCATGAGTAGTAATATACATATGAGAGAGATCTATAGACACATGTAGAGATTTCTACGCTCATGGAACTTGCGTTTCTCGTGCTGCACTTATGGCACCTGCGTTTCTTGTATCATATATATATATATATATATATATATATATTATGAGTGTCTGACAGCACTGAATCAGGTAACCTTTGGGACGAGTTCTTGACAGTTCTGAGTCAGGTACCCTTCGAGGTGAGCGCCTGACATCTCTGAGTCAGGATATACTCGGTGGCATAAGTTTTTTTGATAGACCCAGTAATATGAGTTACATTCGATAGACCCGAAGGTATGAGTTGCCATAGGTATGGGATGTAATGTATCGAGGAGGCCCGATATGCCTATGCGATGTAATGTGTAGAGGAGTCATGATGTGCCTATGCGATGTGATGTGTTGAGGAGGCCCGATATGCCTTTATGATGTGATGAGTTCGATAAGGCCTGATTTACCTATTTGAGGAGGCCTAATGTGCCTATATGGTGTGATGTGTTCGATGAAGCCAATGTGCCTATTTGATATGTGAGTAGGGAGGCTTGATATACGTACTCATTTATCGATAGTCACATCAATACGAGTAGCAGATTACTGAAGGCTTGGTTGTTTACTGCAAGTGGTAGATCATAGTATTGGTATGTGGTATGACGATCAATATTTCGGTTTATTCGAGAAGGGTATGAGATGTCCTGGGTTGGGAGCCTTATTCGTGGTTAGATGCATGAGATGCCTTCATATATGATATTTTGAAGAAGAAATAAGATGTCATGGGCTGAGAGCCCCATTCGTGGTTAGAGGCATGGGATGCCTTCATGATTTAAGATTTATGATTTGTGACTTAAGTCTCGTGATTCGGGATTCAATATTAAGGATTCAAGATTTGGAATTAGGTGCACTCGTGTCAGAGGCATAATATGTCTTTGTGATTCCATGTTTGGCCATTCGATGTTTAGTACTCCGAGATTTGGTGGTAGTTGGTATACTTCATTACCTAGTGTACCTTAGTATTTATTGCATTCAGTTATTGCATTATTCATAGTACCGATATATGAGACATGTCATCATCGTAGTTATATGATTTGGGAGAACTTCTAGGTTTTACCGCATATTGTGATCATACCTTAGTATCACTTAGAATTTAAGAGTATACAATGGAAATGGGGACATGGGATTTTAGGTGTTTTGCAAGTGCATACATGTATTTTATACATTGTAGATTCCCATTTATCATTTGGTTTAGAGTCTGAACCATACATTTTTCTTTTATACATTGACTTACTCGAACTGTAAGGTCAGAGTGTGGTGCTAGCTTACTAGAGGGGCATGCATAGCTTTGGTGGAGTTTTAATGTTAGAGATGACTCGAGTTGGTGGTATTCTGAGGTTATGTATAGACTTATATTTTAGTTTTGTACGAGAATGTAACTTGATGAGAATATGTATTTGCAACATGGTATGTTGCTTCCTGGATTATGTATTATTTATCTGTGTTGATGAGGATAGCTACTGTATTAGATACTTATGTTGCACTTATATGTATTATGGTAGGATGTCGGGCTATGGTTTGGATATTATTCTATTTTATTTTCTTTCAGTTCACGTCCCTAGGTTTATGGGGAGTCGGGGCATAACATATTTCATAGTCTGCTTGTACCTCAAACACTTTCCCAAAGTCTCCTGCAATCCTACATGAAAAACCTCCAACTCGCCTCCACTTAAACTTTAGGGTTGATCTAGGTATGGACCTCAGATCGGAACGAACCTAGAGGCAAAAATGATCGCATGAGATAAGGAACAAGATATATAAATTTATTTTCATAAACTCAAAAGGCATACAAATTAAGAAAACCCAAACAAGAAAATGAGAAGATGAGATTTACATCAAAATATAGGCCTCGTGATAAGGATTCAAAGTATAAACTTTATATTGATGAACAACCAGCCGAGTTAGATAAAATCAAACCCAAAACCCAAAAACTCACTTTCCTCTG
>MKEJ01007660.1:0-19593 GCA_001753735.1 Embelia ribes | reverse complement strand
AAATTTATTTACTAAACACTAGGATTATACCTGTTTTTAGAATCAACTTTTAAAAACAACTTTAAGAAATAAATTTTAAAAAGCACCGGCATTCCCAAACTAAGCCTTAGTGTGGTGCATTTTCTATTAAAAGATCTTCACGCATTTGATTTGTGTTTCGATCCCTATTCTGGTTTTATTAAAAATAGGATAAATTTGTGTGATCTAACTACGTGGGTTTTTGTATAGTTTCGGTACATTATTTTCAGTACGGTTTTGAGTTTTGTATGGGAAATTACAATGACGCCATCGTGCCAGTGAAAAAAGCAGTGGTTCTGCAATGTTTTAGTGTGGTGCATTTGTGTTGAATGATCTGCACGCATTTTGATCTTTGTTTTGGTTTTATTTAGATTTGTTACCTAGAAAAAGAAATATCCTCTCCGTCCAAACTACGTTGGTTTTTGTATAGTTTTGTACATGATTTTCGGTATGTGAATGAGTTTCTCAGGGAAATTGCAAGAATGACAATTATGCCTGTGAAGATATCACTGAGAAGAATTGCATCTTTAATCACAAAATTACAACAATGTACATGATCTAACTGAGTAGGTGTTTGCACAGTTTTGATTCATGATTGTTGGTATGTCAATCATTTTCCTTGCACAAATCGCGGAAATTACAAGAATGCTGTTATGCCTGTGAACAAGGGCACTTGTTCTGCGCCGTTTCAGTGTGGTGCATTTTGTACTGAGAGATATGCACGCACTATCTGGATTTGTGTTTTAATCTTTGTTTTGGTTTTATTTCGGCATGTTACCCAAAAAAAAAAATTATCCTCCGTCCTATTTGATAGGCTTATTTACTTTATCCCAAAGATTAAGAAAACTTAGTTGATATGTTGAAATAATAAATTCAATCTTTTCTTTTTCTAATAGGCCCTTGATTGGAAGTATAAAAAGTTGTATTTGTTAATACAAACACATTAAATAGTAGTATATCAGGAAAGTACCCATTTTGTCTTCATTATAAGTAAGGAGAGTGTGACTATAATTTGGGACAACCAAAAATGGAAGGACATCCTATTAAGTAGGGGTGGAGTGAGTTGCTTTCTCGGACGAATCCGTATAATGATATATTTATAGAATACTATTTTTGGATGAGATGTTGCCGCATGTATGAAGTGTAGTTTCTTGTCTGGAGGATAATTTTAAGGATCCGACTGATTCTGACTGACATTTTGTTATTGTGTTCATCCGCCATACACTATCGGAATCTATTTGTACAAGTGCGATAATCTTTTTGTCGATATTTATTTGAAGTCGAAATATTTTCTATATGAGGTCTTTATCTGACACTAAGTATGGGTGCCCATACATTGTTCTCTGTAAAGAACTCGTGATCCCGAAGCAAAAATTGAGGTACTAAAAAGTAAAAAAGGAAAAACTAAGGTTTCGGAGATGAAAGATGGAAAGCTGCATTATAGGTATAGTATATCTATAGCTCTCCACTTGATTTTGGTCGAAGACTTGTTCTCGGAATGGTGTGTATACTGTGAGCATCTTTTGATAGTTCTATAGGAGATTCACATCTTATACCTTAATTTTTGTTTTTGTTGAACTTTTACGTGCTTTTAAACTCCTACAATGAAGTGAATGTTCACATTTTGCATTTCTTTTTGTTTGTTCTAAATTTGTCAGGTTGGTAGATAAACTATACTTATCAAGATGTCTTCACCAAGTAAGAGGAGGGATATGGATGTCATGAAATTGTAAGTGGATATTGAATTTATTAAGTGCTTCCTTATTCTATATGTGCCCGGTACGACAGATATAAGAATGCAACCGAGAACCTGTGTCCATCTCTGTTCATCTGTACGAATTCCTCAGCTCTTAGATTACCATTGGCTTTGTCATCTTTTCAGTTTCTTTTCTAGTCTGTAAACTTCTTTTTTCAACTTTGTATGTAGCAATCTCCCATACTGAATTAGAATATATGTGTGATGAGCTTTTCGTTTTTATGACATTGCTGATATATGTTATGGCCATGCAGGATGATGAGTGACTACACTGTGGAGACAATAAATGATGGAATAAATGAGTTCAATGTGCAATTTCATGGCCCTAAAGAAAGTAATTATTTTGCCCTTTTCATGTGAGTTGTGTTGTTGAAGTAGGACTTTAGCCGTTTGGTCTGGTACATGCTCTCTTACTCTCTTCTTCTGTCGTTTTATTTTGCAATGAATGTTGGTGTTGATTTTGAATTTCTGAATAGTGAAATATGTTTCAAATGCCCCATTTAAGTTCTGTGATTGAGTACACGGGTCATGGATGTTGTTTATATTGAAAGGGGTTATGCGCTTGCATCTTGCGGGTTTCTTTTGAATCTGCTTTGCAATCAGTAAGTGTTTACCCACCTTTCTGTTTCTGTACGCCTAATTGATACTGTCACACCTGGTTCCAGGCCTTTATGAAGGTGGTGTTTGGAAAGTTCGGGTTGAGCTGCCTGATGCTTACCCATATAAGTCTCCTTCCATTGGATTTGTGAACAAAATATATCACCCAAATGTTGATGAGCTGTGAGTCTTCTTGAGCTCTGTGTTTTATTAATGACAGCTAGCATGATTATCATAAGGAAATGATCTAGTTTACCTGGACGACATCTCAGTACTATTTCAACCTTTTGGAATCATAACTGCTAAACTGAACTCTTTGTTGAATATTAAGTAATTTTAGCTGTTCCCTGTATATGTAGGTGCGTATAAAGTCAATAGCTTTTGCTGCTTAAGTTTGTACATGCTAACTTGAAGTTATCTGAACAACTGCAGGTCTGGTTCTGTGTGTTTGGATGTTATTAATCAATCTTGGATCCCGATGTTCGGTAATCCTTACTGTCATTTTGAAAATATGAAATCTATTTTTGTTCCGGTCCTAATACAACTTCAAAACGATAAATTCTTTACTGTCTTTTTCCTGCTGGAAAAGCTTAGCCTAGTCCCTGGATGAAGTTTTTACTATATGAGCACTTTATAAATCTTCTTTTAGGTTTGAGAATACGTTGCAGGAACACAAGTGAAAGTGAGAAAAATCACAGTTATATGATTCCGGACTATAGTTTTGTATTGCTTTCATTGTTGTAAATTCACAATCAACTTACTTTCTTGAGTTGGCTATGGGCCATTTGGTTGTTGTTGGTATATCATTAATTATATCAACAGATATCGATGTACACGTTCTCGTTTAGTACTCTTGATGTCAGTTTTCCATGACCTTACAGTCTGAACTCTGGGTTATGCAGATCTGCTGAATATATTTGAGGTGTTTCTTCCACAGCTTTTGCTTTACCCAAATCCTTCAGACCCGTTAAATGGTGATGCAGCATCGCTGATGATGAAAGATAAGAAGCAATATGACCAAAAAGTAAAAGGTGATTTTTTGTTCATGCAATAGTTTCTTTACATAGGCTGCTGATCTACTCTAATGAACTACGAGGCTCTCTTTGAAATGAAATATGGGAGGAATTTGGTATTGATTTTTTTGTTTCATCTTTTTAGTGTTCTCCGATTAGGGCATTTCTTGTCTTTAATACTTAAAAACTTTTTACGGATTTTTTTTCGCTTTCCTTAAATCTTTTATTTGTTTATTTCCTGCCCTTTGCTTTAGAAAGTATTGCTCTTGAATTTTCTGGATGAATTAGGAATTCCTTTAAATTTATTTTTCTTGCTTGGGCTTCTTTGAATGGTAGATACTCTTAAATTTTCTGGGTGAATCAGGAACCCCTTTAATATTTTATTTTTCTTGCTTAGTCCCTTGGCAATTAAGTGATAGATATACTTGTGATGACAGAATATTGTGAGCGATATGCGAAGAAGGAGCATATGATAAACACAGTCCCAGAGGACAGTGATGAGGATATAAGCGAAGATGATATCAGTGACGGACGAATTGAATCCAGTGATGATGACATGGTTGGAAAGGCAGACCCTTGAATAAATGGAGGGCCTGGAACTCAACAGTTGTTTTATTATTAAAGTTTTTTCTCGTTTCTCTTTTATGTAGCATGGTATTCGCTTCTAAATTACTGAAGAGGCATTTACAGACCGACTGTATGTTGTATCAGATTATGATGAATGCTTATGTCTGAGAACTAGATGAATGGAGATAATTGGTTCTTTTATAGTCTCTTGCAATTTGTGAAACTATGCATTGCAATTTAGGATCTTTCTGGCAGAATTGTAGCTGTGTATTTTTTTCCCCATACAGAAGTTGTACTGTTTTTATGTTTAATCAGAATCTGAGCTAAGAATCAGAAAAAGAGATGCTCTGGTATTCTCTCTTTACCATGTGTATTATTTGTTGTCCATTACATTGTTTCCTATTTTCATCCAGATATATGCATAAGAACAAAACAAGAGATGACTTAGGCAAGGTGACAATCGATGGACACATTGTTTTTAAGGTACTGATTTCATTAGTTTTCTGCATTTTTAAAACTTCAACTTCCATTTTTTCAATTCTGATCTCTAATGTCAACCTATGCATATGTCCCAATTTCACAAACCAGGCTTTCTGTTATTCAATACACGATCTGTTTTGTGATCTCAGATTGCTTTACCAATGAATATAGACGGTTTTACTAACTCTATAAGATTTGTTTTGTGATCTCAGATTGCTTTACCAATGAATATAGACGATTTTGCTAACTCTATAATGTTTTTGTGTACAAAGTTTTTCTAGCAGACATTTAGAAGCTAGCAGATGATAAAACAATCACTTACTGGACTTAACTTGTAGCAGGTAATGATGTTTTCTTCCATCTGCAACTACAAGGTCCCTTGCGTGAGCCAAGGTTTGATGTTTTCCTAGACTCAATCTTCCTAATCGTATTTTTATTAGATTTTCCAAACCATATAAAAAGAGCTTGTAAATAGTCCATCTACAAAACATAAGAGTAGTATTTTAAACTCATCGACTTCTTGAAGGTTCTGTTCGCACGGCAAGAAAATTTTATTCTGCTTTTTTGATCAATTTTGTAATTTTAGATAGTCATAATTATTTGATTATCAAAAGATAATAATAAGTATCACATGTAGCTAGAAGAGGAGAATTTAAAATGATTAGTTTTTAACACTGCTTCTGTGTCTCAATCGAAATAGTATCCGTTATGGTATATTCAATATTCTTGAACAATCTTGCTGAGAATGACAGGGCCATGGTATTTTAGATGTATCTAATGGCCTGCCTTTGATTTATAGTGTCTCTCTCTCGTTTTCATTTCGTAGGAAACAATGAAGATTCCAAATTACCAAAATTAAGGCAAATAGAACATTAATTTAAACATTGAAATACTCTCCATATGATAACACCCAAACCTCAGAACTGTCCCTTTTACTGACACTCCATCTGAGTTGATGTTTTAATCACCCAAAATGCATCGAATTTCCATTTGGTTAGTTCTTGCTTCATCATTTCTCTTCTTCTATGCAGCAAAATCTGTTGATAATGACGCTAGGGATTCACTGGTCGAATTTTACCGAAAGCTATCAAGCACTAATGGCCCGGTTAGTCAAGTTTTTAGATGGAATTTGAGCTCTGATCCTTGCCAGGATCAATCGAAGCGCATTATTTGCGATAGTGGTACCCTCATTGTGAGGAGAATACTACTCAATGCCTCAGCGGTAAATGAATTTCTCTCTCCATATTGAATGTATTTTTTAATTCAAGTGAATGCCAAACAAGACTTATTTTTTGGGGACAAGAGGGAGTACGATATAACTTTTTTTTGAAGTTACAAGGGGCTAAAACTAAATATTAAAAATTTTATCACTAAAATATAGGATGTCTAGTGGGTTTTATAAATTACGGATGGTTGAATCCCGCTCTAGCCAGCCGTTATCATTATCCCTAGTCGTGAGGCTTCTTTGTAGATGGTGTAAAGCGATGGGGGGTGGTAGTTGTTTAATGGGATAAGACTAACCTCTTCAGATTTTACAGGAATTCGATTAAGAGTGAAAACTTTTCATGGTTTACTAGTAATTTTAACATGCCAAAACAAGTGTTATTGTCTGGTTTTAAAATTTTGCACCTTGTAAAAGACAGACACCACTTAACCTATGAACTGAGAAGACCTCGGTTAAGAAATTATTATCACACAGCTGGATTGATTTTCTGAGTACAAGTTTGCATACGAACATCTTGTACTTGAAGGATGTTAGCTTATGTTCATTTGGAGTCACATTTAAGTTTCATATCTTGCGAACGCCTGATCTAGACTTAACAAATAATAATGGCCTCACTACCTAATGGGCTTAGCCTTTTAAGTGAGAATCAGTTCCAAATGTATATTTTGGGTCTCTTTTGTGCACACGTGGATCATCCTTTTAATGCGTAATCTCCCCAACAACCAGAAAATATGTTATTTTCTAATTCATCTTGAATCTTTTCTGCGTGATACTCAAATATTACATGGTAATTTTTAAGAACTCAAATGGGGAAAACCTTTGAATGGTGCACCAGGCTTGGTTATGCAGCTATCGTCTCAAACGCCATAGCCGTTGTGCACAAGGAGCTCTGCAAGGACAAAATCACCCACGGTAACTTGAAATCCTCAAACATCTTGCTAAACAAGAACATGGACCCCATAATAACCGAGTACGGTCTAATGGAAACAAACAACGAATATACCTCATTATTTGGAAACTTTCTAGTCCCAAAAATGCCTTTAAATCAGACGTGTACGGGCTCGGAGTGGTTCTGCTTGAGCTGCTTACTGGGAAAATGGTTCAGACAAATGGCACTGACCGTGGTTCGAGAGGAGTGGACTGTTGAGGTGTTCGATAAGAGCCTCATCCGAGAGGGGGCGAGCGAGGAGAGGATGGTAAATTTGCTACAGATTGCTGTGAAATGCATTAATCGCTCGCCCGAGACTAGGCCGGGTATCAACCAAGTTGCTATGATGATCAATATCTTGAAAGAAGAGGAAGAGAAATCTTTAAGTTCCGAATCATGATCAAGCAATTTATATACCTTGTTGGGAAAATATTTTGAGGGTGGTAAAAGCATTTAGGGCAAGTTGAATAGACTATGTTCAAGAAATCGTGTCTTTGTTTTGGGGTAGATTTTAATTTTATACTTTGTTTTGGGGCTAAGTATGTTTTTCGCATTTGTGATAATATAGGATTAATTACTTGAAGTACTCTTTTAACTTTGAAAGTTGATTTTTCATGTCTTTTCTTTTGCAACACTTTTTTGAGAGTAACAATATTATATCAACCTTTTTCTTTTTATTAATTTCCTTTTTGAGGTAAGCTTTTGGTCCTATATAAAAATCTAAAAATATTTTTATAGCAGTATTTTAGAGAGTTCTAGACGGAGTTTGGTTCAAATAAATCTAAATATCAATTGAGGGAGTGTATAAGTATTAATATAATTGAGTTTATATCCTTATCCAAATAGTCTCAATCTATTGTTGTCCAAATACTCTCTCTATTTGTTTTCAGTACTTGCTTTTTCCAAATAACCCTTCTACTATTTTTATTTTATTTTTATGTAAGTGAAACTGACAATAAACTATTGTTCAATTATTCTAACCACCTTGAAGATGACCTAATTTTGATAGATTATATGGTTATGATTAAAGAAGAGACAAACAAGCAATTATGTGTATGGTGGTATGTTTGCATCATTTCTTATTCATCATTTCAATATTTGTTTAAAGATAAGATGGTTATCCGAAAATTCTTACCTAAAATTGTTTATGACTCAAAGTTAAAGATTTCTTTTAAATGTTTACCACTTCAAGTCACCTATGAACCAACTCACAAGCATAAGCAATTTCTTAGTCTATAATACAAGAAATATGATGGAAAAAAAGCTTAATAAATCGAAAAACATGTGATCAACTAACATATAAGTATATATAAAATTTCGAACCATAGAATACATTGTTTACACTATTAGTGTCTCAAGCTATTCTATCTCCAAGTTAATGCTTGAAACTAGACCAAGAAAAACTAGCTTTATAGTATATAGTTTCAATTCGTTCTTATTTTTGCGAACGTGACAATTTTATGACAATAAATTTATTCTTTTTCCATCCACAAATATAACATTTCTCACTTTTCCTTATCCAAGAAAATATTACTTTAACAAATGCATCATTGAAAAATTTAGTACATTATCACTTTTAACCTTAATAATTACTAAGATTAAGAATATGACAGGAAAATTAGTAGGGTTGAATTTGTGATCCATGTGTGAGTTCGAATTAACATTCTCTTCATATCTAATCATTCCAAACAATTCTTACACAATTTAAAATATAATAATTCATTAGCCTAAGTGGGCCGTAGCTAGCCCACTTCCGAATCAAGACTTAGGCCCACATTCATGTGTATTATTAAATGGAACTTTTGTCTCTAAATGCTTTTGAGTCTCTTTTGTCACGCGCTCTCTAGCGCGTGACCTCTAGCGCGTGTTGGTCTCTCAGTGTTGAATCTTTTTGGCTATACCTCCACACTGTAGGAAGCTAATGACCACTGTCAGTGACTACTCAATCTAGCGAGATTGAGAGAGAGAAAGAGAGAGAGAGCGAAGGCAATATACCATTCAACTCATATATCTCTTTCACCAAAGCTTCACCATATTCCCCCACTAATATATATCTCTATTTCCTTATATATGATAGTAATTTTAAGCAAAGGAGGTAATAAGATTCCTATTTTACTTTCCTCTTCCTTGCAAATCAGGGTTTTGTTTTTGCTGCTTTCGAGGTTCAGCAATTTTAATTAATTACGCTTCTTCAGCATCAATCTAGGTAAAACCCTTCAATTTTAATCTATCCAGTCGTCAGATTCTGTATTCAATTATATATAATCACAATTAGCAGCTGGCTAATCTGGCCTGCTCTTCATCAAGCCCTCAAGTGAAATTTTAATCTTTCTTGAATTTATTCAGACCCTTGAGGGGGATTTAGCTCTGGTAGTTAATCTTTAATGAATTTATTCAGACCCGGAAGAGGGAATTATCTCAGTAAGTTATTTGGCAAATGGATTTTGAATTGTGAGGAGCTTATAGGGTTGTGTATGGTGTAGATGATCTGCTTGTTGAAATGCCTCAAGGAAGTGAAAAAATATTTTTTGAGCATACCCATATGAAGATGTCTTGGGTTCAACATCAAATTAACAGGAGAGATAGTGTTTTAGCATACCCACCTCCTCTCCCACGTCCACCCGCAACCCCATCTTCACTCTCGCCTCCATCCGGTTCTAAAATTAGCCCTGCAGTCCTGTTCATTATCGTTATTTTAGCGGTTCTTTTCTTCATATCTGGTCTACTCCACCTCCTCGTTAGATTCCTTATGAAGCACCCATCTTCTTCGTCTGAGTCGAACCCCGAAGTTTCCGCCTCCGATGCACTACAAAGACAGCTGCAACAGCTCTTTCATCTGCATGACTCAGGCTTAGACCAAGCTTTTATTGATGCTTTGCCCGTTTTTATTTATAAAGAGATAGCGGGTGTTGGTAAAGAGCCCTTCGATTGTGCTGTGTGCCTTTGCGAGTTCTCGGAGAAGGATCAGTTGAGATTGCTCCCTATGTGTAGCCACGCGTTTCATATCAACTGCATAGATACATGGCTTCTATCGAACTCAACGTGTCCTCTTTGTAGAGGGGCCATTTTTACTCCGGGACTCTCTATTGAGAACCCCGTTTTTGATTTTGATGATTTTAGGGATGATGAAGGGTTTCTTGATAATGGAGAAAATATGTTTGTTCTTCGACAGAAAAGGATTGGGATTGAAGAAATTGGAAAAGGAAAGGGAGTGCTGCCTGTAAGATTGGGTAAGTTCAGAAAACTGGATAGAATTGATGAGGTGGCGGATGTTGGGGAGACGAGTAGCAGTAGTCTAGATGCAAGGAGATGTTACTCGATGGGTTCATATCAGTATGTGGTTGGTGATACGAATCTTAAAGTGGCCTTGACAGGGGAACAAAGTAGATGTGGTATGAAATTAGAAAGGGGATTAGAACCGAATGGTGATCCTACCACTGATAGGGATATGGAGGGAAAGAAGCTTACTATTGGCTCAAAAACTGATAGCTATTCTGTATCGAAGATTTGGCTATGGTCGAAGAAAGGTAAATTTGCAAGTTCTTCGGATGCTCAATAATAAACCCTTCTCCTCCTAAAATGAAGTATTTTTTGGCCTAGAATTGAATTGCAGCTTGTTAACCATAGTTCCACACGTCTCTTTGAAAATATTTTCTGATGAATGATGATTATCATGTTATTTACTTGTTTATCTGTTAGATCATAGTTGGGTTTTCTTCCTACTTTTGATTCAGTGGTATATTTTGATTGTGGAAGCTTGCTTGAGTAGAAATTGTTGAAGTGTACGCTTTAAATTGTTGAAATTGGTGGTTGTATGGAAGAGATTTCGTTCTTCATTCTAATTTTTAGCTTTAATACGCATAAAGAATAGTGTTTTCAAGGTGCCCTTCTACATTAAACGCTTAAAGCACAAACTTTTACATTTGAATCTTTCGCATTGATAAGAATTGTATTTTGTATATCGCATTACCTCTTTACTCCTTGTGCTCTTAACTTAAACAACTAGAAAGGGAATTGAGTGAGCATAAATCTTTCCATCATAGTATGATGGTTATGCTGCTCATTATTGTAAAATTATTTTGTCCTGTTTTCATGTAATAGGTTTGTTTGGTTTCAGCTTATAAATTCCAGTTTATCCATTTTTTTGCTTGAAAATTGGGCAATATTTGACTGCTCAGTTTTTAAGATGAGTTTATTTGTTATTTTAGCCTAAATAAACTGAAAATTTTAAGTTTGATGCATTCATTTTTTTTAAAATAAAAAAAAATTAGCTTATTTGCTTTTTACTTTTCCAAAGTTGGTCTTCCTTTACTTTCGTTTGCTCTCTTTTTGTAATGTTTTTTTCTTTCATTTTCCCCCTTTCCTTTGTCTCTTTATTGCTCCTTTACTAAACTTTTTTTAGAGTGTGGGCACTATCTCTTGTGTGTATGCATCTTTTCAAGTTGGTAGTCTTTGGAAAGTGGTGGTAATGGCCCATGAGTGCAGTGTCACACTTGATATCTTTGTTCTGATTGGAAGCTTTTTTATCTTAAAAACTTGGCTTTCGTTGAGAAGGAAAAAAAAAAGTGTGGTGTGTAATAATAATTAAAGAATTGCATTGTTTCCTATTTCATATGAATTTTCTGTGATAGCATGACATCAATGATTTCATAATTTTGGCCTTGTTTGGTGGTAGTTTTGAGGATACAGCTGTGGTATTTTTCTGCTTAAAAATTGGTATGCATTTAGCTGTTCAATTTTCAGGATGAGTTCGTTTGATGTTTTAACCTAAGAAAACTAATTTTTTTTTTTTATTAGAAAGGGCAACCAAATAAACCTTTTATCAGGTGATAGCTGATATTTTGTTTTCTTTTTAGCAGCAAAGGAAACTGATACTTTGTTTCTATTTTTTTCTTCTCCCTTTTAAAATGGTTGATTGATATTGATCTCTTGAACTGTAATTAGCGACTCAGATCACTCAATACAAAGCTGGTCAGCTCAGCAATGACGCCTTTTGATACTCTTGTATCAAAATCTTGATTAATTGGGTCTAACTGAAAAATGATGCCAAGTTCAAGGACTATGCGGGTTAAACAAAGTTCATGTCCTATTTATTCCCGCACGGTTCTTGAATAACCCGCATGGTCGTTGAACTTGGCATCATTTTTCGGTTAGACCCAATTGATCAAGATCTTGACCCAAGATGTTAAAGTCTAAATTGTATGTTTAGTCTTAGGTATATAATGTATACATAATTTTGTTGACATTTTCTTTGCATACCATTCATGGTTTGCCTGTCCACGAATAGTAAACACAATTAAACTGGAACACAATTTTAGATAAAAATAAAAATTAACATTTCAAAATTTAATGAAGTTTAAACGACTAAATAAAATTTTATGATTTCTTATCCTATTCATTAAGCTAATAATGACGAAGGGTAATAATGGTATTTCGTTTAACTATGCCGTGATTGAATTTATTAAAAATGGAAGTGACCAATTTTTTTGGACATCCAAATAATAAAAGTATGTCAATTATTTGTGTAAAAGTGTATCAATTATTTGAAAATGGATGGAGTATTATTATAGGGGAGAAATTTATCAAAATGGATCAGTTTTTAAAACTATTTATCAAAGTGAATTACTTTTGAAACTATTTACCAAAATGGGTCACTTTAAATCTAAAGATAAAAATATCCTTAGAAATGACTTGTTTGTAAGTTACTCTTTACTATAAGCAATGAATTAAAATTTAAACTTATTTTAGAATAAGTTTAAGTTGAAATAAGTTTAATTTGAACTTATTAATATTTTATAGAGATTTTTTTTTGGGCAAGTATAATATAGAGATTGTTTACTTTTAACTAAAATGTTACAAGAAAATATATTGCAACAATCATTTCATTATAGAGAAATTAATAATATTATTTGATTTTTTTATATTACTTGATTGGGTTAGTTCAAATGAAAAAACAAGATAAATATACTTTCAGAATTTCAGACGGTCTATTATTAGTTAATAACTATTGTTATTTAACATTTGTACATACGTATAATTGAATTTTTTTTTTCCAAATTGATATGTAACTTAATGAAAAATACTCGTATTCTTCCCACTTCTCACAAAACACGTATAACTCATATTATTTAGTTGTTTTTCAATTTTGAACTTAAAAAAAAAATACTTCTAAAATTAGAAAATATTATATTTTCCTAAACTTTATAATACAAATATCTGCTATATCGAATTTTTAGTACATAGATTTAAGTAATATATGGTATTAAATTTGTCCATTTCGAACAATATTTTTTCCTCATCCTATATTTTACTAACTTTTCCCATACATTATTGCTCTACTCAAAATTGAAAAAAAATTATGTCATTCTTGTATTTGAAACTCACTATTAATTAAATATTGTGCATACATATTGGTCGCAATACATATTCAAGATTTTATATAGTGAATAAATATGGAGAATAATACAAAAAGATGTTAATTTTTGGACAAATGAGTATTTTGGACATTAAGAAAAGATAAATAATAATTTATATATAAAAAAGTTAAAAATACCAATTTTGATAAATAGTTTTAAAAGTGACCTATTCTGATAAATAATTTTGAAAATATACCCATTTTGGTAATTTGCGGTGCAAAAGTTTGAATTGGCCAAAACAAATACTCAAAACTTGCTCATCACGATGTTTTGTAAATGGATCAAATCAACGTTTTACCTCGAAATAACGTCATGTTAAGATCAACTATAAGAAAAATATTGGTCAACCTCAATCTTTTGAATTAAAAAAGGTTTTCAAAATTCCAAATTTGACTTTGTCTATACTTATCGTTTTAATGAAATAAGTAACAATATCATGACAATTCAAATATTATTTATTGCCTTTCAAAAAAAAAAAATTTTTATTAAGTTATCAATTCTACGAGGAATAACTTGTTAATGATTTATATTACTTTCAACAATATCCTTAATGCAAACCCTATTCACGTTAAGCCCAATCAACTTTGAGTAACACGCTTTAAATTTTCTTTTCTTTTCTTTTGTTGAGATCGCATAGTTTGAAGATATTTGAGGAGCAAAAATTTGACTACATACCTAGATCCGATTCGGAATCCCTTTCGGATAAATTGGAGAGGCACTTTGGTCTTATTAGTCTGAGATAGACGCATACATACCTAAGACCGACCAGAATACCCCCTCAATTCAATTAGAGTTGTCCCAGGTTTGGGCAGCTGGAGAATGTACCAAAATGATGAGTTTTGAATATTTAAGATCAATAAAACATGGAAAGAAATCAACTCGTTACAGTCTTATCTTTAGCAAATTATTTAACATTTATTTAGGGTTGCAACCTTAGTATAAATATATATAACTGAGCAAGAGTGAATGCATTGTGAGAGGGGCGGTGCATAAAACAAAAGTATTGTGTAATCTTACATCCCTCGTATGGTGAAATATTGCTGGATTGGACATCTTCAGACGCAGTCAGACTAACAAACTGGATTAGCAAATTTTTGTGTGTTTTTTTTTTTGTTCTATAATATTTTATATTAGCATTTAATTTCCGCAACATCTTTCTTGTTGTTATTAACCATGTAATATTTTTTAATTACAGTTGTTGCATCTAATTCCGCAAGAATGAGTCCATTACTTAGGTTCTGATATTATTTTGAGTTTACCAATTCTACTGAAAGCTCAATCTACTAGCACGTGTGACTTTCAAATAACTTATACTATTATTCTTCAATATCATTAAATACTCTTTACTCAATTTTTGAAAAATGAAAAAATTGGAAACTTGGTTCAAGTCACCGTCGTGATTTTATTTCAACGAGTATTTTTAATTATTCAAATAACCGCACTAAGTAATACTAAAAGTCAAGTAAATACTATTATTTGTAATGATGTTTGACAATTTCAATTTTTATCCAGACAATTCCAGTTGAGAGTATTATTTGCTTTATTTCTTTCTTAATTCCATATTTCTATTTTTCCCTCTGCCATACTCCATGAACAATTTTAGGTAACGATTGTCAACCAAGATAAAAATTAAATGCAACGTGGTATAAATTTCATTTTCCCCATAAAATTGGTACAATGAGTAAAAAGATATATGTAGAGGACCTGTTTGGTTTTAGTCTTTTAATCAAATCAGATAATTTATATCTGATTAAAAAAAATTAGACTCATTTAATTAAATTTTTTTATTTTATTTAAGTCAAAATAGTAAATAAATCCAACTTAAAAGTTGAAAAATAAAAAATATTCAATTTTTAAATAAATAAACTAAAGAGATAAAACTTATAAACTGTAACCAAACAAGCCCTTAATGATGCATAGGTAATGAAAAGATGCAGAAGGTTAAGCTAAGACTGACATTTAAAATAAACCTTCTGTAAAGATATTTTAATATCAATTTCCTGTAAAATTTATGAAATTAAATTCACAGAATGGTGTCTGAATAATGCAAAAACTAAAAAGTTAAATTAATTACATATTGGACCTTTCTTTAACTGATATTTGAATATCATTTTCCAGTCAAAATTTATGAATTTAATTCCCTAATTTTCTCACTCTGAACTTGCCTACATGTTTCCTAATTTACAGACAGGTTTGAATTTTGTGACACGTGTTTGAATTTGCCGCGTCGTAATTTCCCACTAGTCAAGCAATATTACCATTTGACACTATAAATACATGAAAAAAATGCACCCAAAACACACAACTCTAAGCTTCAAAAAAATCATACAACTCTCTTTTTCTCCCTACAAAAAAATTAAAAAATAAAAAGTTGTAACGATGGCTCAAATGACCAAGTACATTCACTTTATCGTCATTGTTTCGTTATGTTTGAGCTTGCTTCTTACACCCGCATATGCTCGTCCCATTAGCGTTCGAAACATGCATCACCACCACCACCATGTGAAAATGAGTCCGAATCATCCCAATGGCCATACATATGGCCGTGTGTACGATGACCTTCTTACCCTTGGATACATAAAAGATTCCGGTCCAAGTCCCGGGGATGGTCACTCCTTTGTCAATGGAGTCCCCAATTGATAGAGGAGACTCGAAAGTGAAGTTACGTGCAAAAAGATATTTGTTTTTTCTTTTCTTCATTTGTTGTTGGGTTTTGATTTTGGTGTAAAATATTCGCAATTTAATTGTTTAAAAGCTAAATAATGCTTAGCTTTTAAGTTATGTTTTTTTGTTTTTTTTCCTAAATAAGATGCAAGTTTTAAATTAGATGTATCCATTTTTTTTCTTCGTAAAAAATAAATTAGTTTATTTGTTTAAAAATGATACAACCAAATAAAGTTGGACACCAAACACGGGGTGCTTGCTCGTCGATACTATAATGTATTACTAATGAACTGCTTTTCGTTAAACAATAATATAGTCTTTGGTACATCCCATGTCCAAATCCAAAATCTAAATGGCCCTAGCATTTAATCGAATCCCGTCCTATCGAGCTTATAATTGTTGGCCAATCTCCGTTAGAGGATTTACGCGGTATTTATGCACGTTGAGAATATTACTTGCCTCTGGTTCAGGCCTATGTACCTAGTAATCGACATGTATTTACGCCTAATTGATAAGATTGTCTCTCACATTGAAGAGTAATTTTTCTTTCCCACCAACAACTAATTAGTAACCCTTTAGTTAATTATTTATTTTAGTTAGCCTTCCTTTAATCAGTTCATCCTCTTCATAAGTGATGGTTTTAATAATTTTATGAAGAAAGTGCTTTCCTTCTGTGTGACAATCATGATTCCAACTACTATTGTTTTATACATCATAACTTTTAGTACTAGATCTTCTCAATCCACCATAGATGATGGAATCATTTTGTGGTCCATATATGTAACTATTGTATAATTATTATAGCCAATAAGCAATTGAATGTTTTGGTAGAATTAGGTAACAAATCATGATGTGATTTTGTTTGATACATGGAAAATAAAAGCAATCCACCGCCTAAATATGTACGAGTTCAAGGATATTGTTTGAATGGGTTTTGGTATTCGTACCATAATAATGTGAATATCGATCATAAATCAGCAAATAGGCGCAAAATAAAAAATATAGAATCAGAACCAATTCTACCTCTCCTGCTTAGCACCTATTTGTCAATTTATAATTAACGTTAGTACTATTTTAAGTGAATTGGGTAATATAAAAATTCATGCATTTTTTTCATGTTACGAAGATGTTTTAAAATTTCAAAATGTAATCCTGTTTAGGGGTGACTAATGGGTTGGATGTATTCTCAAATTTTGATAATTTCATAATCATTATCATTAAAACCGCCTCAACTTTGTTGAAATTTATTGGCTAAATTCCAAAATGTAATATTTAAAAAAAAAAATTCTACTTAAAAATTATTTACCATTTATTCATAACCGAGCTCATTTATGGCTTTGCGGTACCCATTTTTTATCCTTTATCAAAGTAATGGGAGTAACTTTTACAAAATTTAATAATTTACAATCAACAAAACATCAAATAATAAATAATGTATAATGTAAATGAAAATTTATATTAATCAAATCAGTCTGACAACAACCCAAAAAAAAAAATTTAAATAAAGCCATATGAAACAAACCGCTCTAAAATACGTCTCATGGAGTCAGCATTATAGTGGGCACTATCTATTCCGTTTGAAACGTATAATTTTTTATATGGACATATATTTTTCATATAATATTGTATACATATAATTTAGAAATATACATAAATATATATATTTATTCGGATTTTTAATATATATATATATGAATATCGGGTACTTTATTAGAATAACCAAGTATTGGATGCTATATAGACGGTTGTGCAATACCAAATTCAAATGAGTACCTATGTCACATATTAAGAAAGTTCAATCAATATAATTAAAATAATAAATTAAATTAATTTTTTTTCCCACAAATAATTGATACAATTAAACTGCTACACACTTTTGATAAAAATGAAAAGCAACATTTTAAATTTTAAATTAAATATAAAAGATCAATATACGCTTATGACATTTTATATTATTCTCTCCTAATAATTGTAAAGGATTGTTGTAGTAATTTAGATTATTCTCTAACTGCTAAACTTTCTAAATAAGGAAGTTCTCAATTTTATGTGGGCAACCAAAAAATGAAAGTGTATCAATTATTTGAAGACAAAAAAAATATTAATTATTTTTTCCTAATATTACTTCACGAGAATATGAAAAATTTGTATTTACTCATATTATGATCGAGTTTGGTTTAATATCATAATAATCCGAGTGAAAAATACTCTGAATTTTACAAATTATCTTATATTAAAATCTTAGTGAGGTATATGAATAATGGCTACATACTAATCACAATTCCAAGAGTTTTTCTTTTTGTCGTAAGATATAATTTTCAATTTATCCTTCAGCTAAATGAGTTATATGGGCGAGTTCTGTGATCCACCCCAGGTCCAATATTGATGGCCTAGGCCTGCTTCTTCTTATTATTATTTATATTTAGACCCAATTCGTGTAAAATACACCCCTAACTTTCTCAGAAGTCAGCACTAAAAAAGAAAAAGGAAAAAAAGAAAAAATTAACTTTTTTAGGTTCCAAAGCTAAAAATCAGGTTAAATTTTGTCATACCAATCTACTATCAATGAGTTTTTGTTAGGTGATATGTGATTTCCCCCTAAAAAGGTGAACCAAAAAATTTATTTTGAAAATTTCTCAAATTTCAAGAAATTATTCGAAGCATTTAATCAAATAATCCAGAAGCACAACCCAACCAAAAACATCCGTTGACCCGCAGCAACATGATTCCTTCTTTTCTTTTTTTAATTCAAAATTTATTTAAATAAAAAAATGTACAAATTCTAAAGGATACATATACCGCTAAGATAATACTTATCAATCCTAAAGGATGGACCACGAAAAACACACTCTTACACAAAAAGACACATGACCTAAGAGACTCATTACAACCCAAAAGCTTATGAAAAATGGGCGACGGGACACATACATATCCGCATGCACAATGCTCTTCGACGGTCATACTAGCAAAAGAGGCACATTTACGGAATATTTACATAAGGTCTAGTGCCAAAAAATACCTGTCACGCGCCATCACCAATGGCCTAAAACTCGATTGCTTGACGTGAAAAAATAATAAATCATTGAAGAAAAAGGGTATCCATGGTGGTTGAGGTGGAAAAACGCATGATTATTTCATAATACTAACTGGTCATCACCCACTCATTCATCAATTTAGGCCCATCATTGGCTAATGGATAAGGCAAATCCGAAAGAGTTAAAAACATATTGATTGCAAGATCTTGAAAGAATTATGAAATCTGTAGCTTGGATAAGGGAGGCGACGAAAGTAGGATCTTTATCACGAGGGTTCAATTAGGGTATAATGACAAGGGAGGTTTAAATTATTGTATTCTAGAAAAAATTACTATGTTGTTTACAAATTTTTATATTCAAATTGGCATAGCATTACGTTATCAATGTGTAATCTATCTAACTCCCGTAATGTATCGTCATTTCTCACTTTCCAAATTATCTCAATTCAATCAATTATAAAACTCAACATGTTTGTAAATTTTTAAAAAAATCATATTAATCTATTGATTAGTATATCATAACCTTGTTGATAAATCCTAATATATCTATCTATTTATTCGTAACCAGCCCATAAATGGAGATAAATCTCCTAATATATCTATCTGATCTAATTAGATGCTATTATGATAATTGAAAGTAAATATTTTGTATTTGTTCAATCCTATTATTGTAAAATTAAAATATGAATACATGTGTTTTTATGTACTCAAACCCGACATCAATATATCAACCTCTCTCGCAATTCAGTCAAGCAATTACACTAAGGAGCATCAAGCAGGACCGAAACAAGTCCAGACAAGCCACATCCAATCCAATTAACAAGCCTGTGTGGATTTGCGACTTGATAGAATGCATGTTAAAATAAGTGATTGATGTCTGATTTTGTAAGTTTAGAAT
>MKEJ01007638.1:0-10379 GCA_001753735.1 Embelia ribes | reverse complement strand
GTATTTTTATGATTTTAATGTTGATATTATCTTCATTTTTTAGTATTATAGAATTTTAAATATGAGCAAAAATTATAAAAGATACTAAATATAATATTTTTCTTAAAATTCGAGGACCAAGTTTGACCAATTTTCAAAATTTGATAACTATTACTATTGTAAGTAAAATTATTGAAACCAAAGAGAATTATTGTAGAAATTATGAGGACCATTATTATAATTATCACAAGCAATATCTTTTAAAATAGGATATTTGGATAAATTGTAATATATATATTTTGTTAAATACATTATTATTCTTATTTGGTTCAAATTACTAACTAAAATACTTGTAAATTTGTAACAGTGAGAGGGGTATTTTCGGATTGTAAAATAGAGGAAATTATAGAGGATCTTTACATTTTTATTATAGAGTTAGATATATATAGGATGATTCTATTGGAATCGCACACTTTTTACTTCCAGCACCCAACCATGAGTTGAAATCTCATTTGGCACCATACTAATTATTATCTTGATTTCAATTAGTACTATTGGTACTACAAAAATCTTAATTGGCACCACACTTTTAAATGAACAAAATACCAATCCTCTCTCACAACACTTCATCTTTTTCATTTAACCAAAAGTTTCAAAACTTCAACCAAAAATGTCAAAACTTTATCTTTAATATCTAATGATACTAATTTTTTTTAATAAAATTTGTAATTAATACTTCATCTTCTCCATTCAGCCTCAAACATAACATCTTTTTACACTATTTCTATCTCTAACTTATATTATATACATAAAACTCACTTATATATACAATCTTTTTACTCTCTTAATTCCATCAATCAAACTCAAAAATACATAATTATATATCAATTAATATATGAAAGTAAATGTCTATAATATAAATTTTGGTTTTAAATGGTTGGAACAAACCATTTGGAACCCAGATATACGATGTCATAATCGATTTTGTGAAAGATGATACGACAATACAACATTCGACTTTTCACAGAGTCAATTGTGGCCAAAAGTAACTGATTACATAACATAAGAATCAACTTTATAAAAGTAAAAAAAATCTACAACAATCAACATCTATAAAGTCGAACATAAGGATCAACTTTGCAAATATCGAATGTTATGATATTGTTCGACTTTACAAAAGTCGAACCACACTTATAACGTCAATTTCTCCAAATAAAGGATAATCGACTTTCCAAAAGTCGAATATTTGCATTATGTTTAACTTTATAAAGTCAATCTAATTATTCAACTTTTTTATGATTGATTCTTCAATTATGAGTGGCTTCTTCTATTACAAGCGGTGGCGGCATTGGTGCAGGTGCGGCGGCATGGCGTGCATGATGTCACGGCGTCAACAAATGGCGAGCAGTGAGGTTCATATTTGCAGCGGTGGACAAAGTTGGCAAGGGGTGTAGGCTAGGGTTTTAAATCACAATTTTAAGAGAGAGAGGCAGGGGGTTGAATTATGGGGAAAAAAAATTATTTATATTTTTAGTTGTAGAAAGGGAATTATTTGCCCTAAGTGCTCTATAAATTAAAAGTTAAAAATAGTGTCAATAGCAATTTTAATCATCCAAATGTGATGCCAATAAATTTTTAAAAATAAAAAAATTGAGGTGTCAAAAATAAAAAAATACAGTAGCAGTAGAATCCAGGAAGCCAGTGAGATGGTTCAGAGTAGCCACGTGACCTTGTTTTGTATTGTAAATCTCGATACCTGCAAATTATTCGTACTCCTAATACATTAATCAATGTTGACTTTTTCGACATGGGAAAGAAAATTCTCACGTATCCACAACAAGTTCGAATTAAAGGCAGCATTTCATCAAAAAACATTGAACGTCTATTAATTCCAAGCATAAAATGGCTCACAAAGAAAGGAACAACGAATCAAGCATAGAAACAGTTCATTTTCTCGCAAACCTAACGCCTTTATAAGGGGTGCAACATAATTACACAAAGACTAGCGTCTTCAAAAGTACCCCCTAAAATTCCCTAATTAAAGTCGATGACTGATCGCATCTGTCAAGATCGCTAAAATATTTATCGTAAAGCCACTGGGACGTGCTGAAAGCATCTCCATTGCTTTTCACTGGATATACATTCTGGCTGCTTTGCCAGTCATTGGTGAGCTTAATCCATTCCCTTCTCCACTCTTTCAGCTGAAAACCTTCGCCTTTCTTCAGACTCTCTATAATGTATTTGAAGTATATAGCAGCTCGGGGGCCATAGTAATCTTGAAGAAGCCCACTCCAATACTTGTTTCCTAAGAGATAAAAATCTTTTTAACCACCGGATTTCGCTTCAAATCATCCATATACAGATAGGCGAGAAAAATCTAATCACGCATGAATCTAACTCTCTATTCTAAAAGTACCAACTCCCGGTAAAGCTTCCTCATTTTTCACTTACTAAATTACCCTCAACCAATCTAATCTAAAACCATATAATGTCATTTATAAATTAAAAAAAATAATAATATAATAGAACCTTGTTGATAAATCCTAACATCTCTATCTATTTATTTGTAACCAATCCATAGATGGAGATAAATTCATTAACTATCTAATATAATAAGATGATATTTGGAGGCAAATCTTTTGCATTTGTTCAATCCTATTATTGTAAAATTAAAATATGAATATCTAATCTAATAAGATAGTATTTGGATGCAAATCTTTTACATTGATTCAATCCTATTATTGTAAAATTAAAATATGAATACATGTGCTTCTATGTACTCAAACTCGACATCAATGTATCAACCTATCTCTCAAAAAATTTAAGCTATTTTGCAATTCAATCAAACAATTACACTAAGGAGCAACCAAAACGAGTCCAGACAAGCCACGTCCAAGCCAACTAACAAGCCTATTTAGATTTGCGACTTGATAAAATACATATTGAAATGAGTAATTGATGTTTGATTTTGTAAGTCTAGAATCTAAATCCTATATATAAATTTTGAATGAAATTTTATGCTTTGTTTTCTATTTTGATTATTTGATTCAAATATGTGGTCACATAATAGTTTTAAATTTTACAAAGAGGTATGAATTCTCTAATAAAATTTGGTAAATTTTATTTTAGAAAGGGAACAAACTTGCACGGATAGATGTTAGAATAAAAATTTATGTTTATTGTATGGACAATTATTTAAAAATTTATGCACATGATATGATGGTTGCAAAGAATGCCCAGCTTAACATATTATCAGTTCGGCTCAAATTTTTTCAATGACTAATAATTACGTGCAAATTTTAGAACTTTTGTTGAGACTCTGTCTTTGAGATTTTATCAGGTACTTACGACCGAATTCTCTTATTAAAATGATCAATAATGTAAATTATATTTTTTTCTCCCATAATATTATTAGATTATTTTGTCTACGATACAAAATTATGGATTGTAAAGTAAATTTTGTTTACCATGTTCATTGTATTTTGATGTGGTTTATTCAATGAGTGATGCTATGAAAATCATTGAAGTTGCACCCAAAATATCAAAGGAAAAATTACAATGTTTCAACGACTGAATTATGTATACATGCAATGCTTTTGCACGCCCACTAGTAGTTAATAAATATACATCTACATAGTTGTTATTGCATCTCGATCATAAAAAAAATTCTTATAAAAATTAGTAATAATTATTATTACTAGTTGTAATAATATGAGTAGATGAACATATTGTATAGTACGCAACAAAAAATTTTAGCTAATAATTAAAAATAAATTTGTTAATATCTTGTACATATATCATTGTTCTACCACAAACTTTTTCCTGTGACAAAATACGTATTGACGCGATGCTGGAATGACTATTGAAAACTCAAAACAAGCGGATGTTGGTTTCATACCTTAGTTTCAGTCCTTTTTTTGAAAGTGTATGACATACTTTCGAAGTATAAAAGAAAACAAGACAAATGAACAATAAAACTGAATTTTATTATTCGAAATGTGTGCTTCAATTACAATTGTTGAATGTTTATAGGTGTTGAGATGGGTTCGAACTAAGTTACTACTACTCCTAAGACTATGTCACACCTACTTCTAGATAAAACTTGTGTTTGGAAATATGTATTGTGTATCCTTTCTTCTTTGCCATTGCTCAGCTTTTATAGGGAAACAATATAACTGCTTTCAATTGTTGCACTTCATTTTTAGCCACACAATTAGATCTAATGGTGGTAGTTTGAAGCTCCTCTTAACTATTTTGCCGCATCTGATGGTAATAAGACACATGTCCCATATGTTTACTCTTTTCTATCTGCCAGGTTGGTTCATTTATTGGCCACTCTTCCACTGATTCACTTAGTTGAACCAATGGTACACACAATCAAATTACCTATAGTATTTTTGGTTGTCTTGATCAAGAAATCTCGATCGGTGGCCCAACCTTTTTGAAGCTAAATTCTGTGTATACTTTTATTTAGGCAACTCTGACCAGGTTTTTTATTTTAGCATTGATCGATCCCCTATTGAGCTGTGAATTATTGAATAATTCTTTTTTTAGGCTTATTCCGTTTGCAAAGCAATTTATTAATTATTTAATCATTAAATGTCGATTTAATTAATTAATTAAAAATAATATGGTTGTTTTACATTATTAGTTAATTAAAGAAAAATGTAATTGACTCACATTATCAATCATTAATTAGCTACCCTTTTCTCGCAAATTTTTAAATTTATAAAAATGGTAAAAAAATTCCCCCCTCATTTAGTTGGTTTAGAACTAAACTGAGCAAATAAACCTTTAGAATCTTAACTATTTGACAGTTTTTCCTTAGGCTCCCTTTTAGGTTTAATATGGAAAACCTTTCATGTTTCCCTTCACTCATTCATAATCATTGTTTACGATTCTCTTTAAATTATCTTTCTCTCTATCTTGACCAATTTTCGAACCCTCGAATGGATATTAAAAGGTCTTTGTACACCTTTAATACTCAAGATAATGGGAATAATAGATTTCTATCCATCCTTCATGATGAAATCGGTGCTCAAAACCCCAAATTTCTCATCTCTAGTGCTTAATCTAGTTCTGCTTTAGTATTGGATCTAGTTTTTGAGTTCTATATCCCTGAAGCATTAGCCAATTTCTACCCAATCAAATGGGATGGCAAAGTTTTGCAAAATCTATCTCACCTTCATTAGACTAAATGGGATCAAAGCCTTAAGACTTGCTTTAGGACCTGGCCCATGCAATACACTGACTGGAGCTACAAATTTGATAAGATGGTTGTTTATCTTCAAAGTACTTGGGACATAACAGGTGTAGGTCCCATTATTCACCTTTTAAAGGCTTCTTTGGGGCAAAACCCTTGGCTCATTAGTGTTGCTACTTGTTTCTGTTCTCCCCTACGTAACTTGATACTCCTCCAGTATGGCTTTGTTTCGCCCACTATTCTTGACATCATACAAATTAATGGCTTCCATTCTACAAGTATCAACGCAAATGCTCTTTTGCAAAACTTGATCTTGGCTATGAGATCAGCCTTCCTATTACTGGGAGTTATAGTGCTTATATAGACCATTGTGCTATTATTTTTTCCTTCAATGGAAAAGAAAATAGCTTTTTACTTCTTTCAAAAGATTACTTAACTTTAGCCATTTTCTTAGCAAAAGGCTCTAGGTTAGCCTTAATACCTTTTATATTAGGGACCTTATATGAAGGTCTCAATATTTTTGTTGAGAAAATGATTGCCGACATGTGTGGTGGACATTTTTTGCTTTTTTAGGCCTGGCTTATGGCCTACTTTCCATTTGCCAGAGATCCTTTTTCTCCTCTTCTTGATTGACCAATTCAATCCTGTATTGAAATTTTCCTTTATCAACTCCCTTTGTCCTATAATAGGTCTTTCCATAAATATTTCTCTTCTTTTTATAAAATTAGTAGAAGTGGTAGTGAAGTAGATTTTCCTTTCTTTAAGGATGTTGCTTACTCTCCTCCTGGTGTGTCTCTATTCCTACCACCTTTTGACGATAATTTTCAAATAATTCAAGCTAACCTGAATGTTTTTTGGGGCTCTATATTTGTTCCCATGTTTTTACCAGTTGGTTTTTTCAACAATTGTTCCTTAAAAACCTATTCATCTAACCAGCTTCCTAATCCTTATATGCATCCTCAAATAAGGGAGCCATCAACTGGCAAACCCATTTTGAGTTCAAGGGATGCTCTTATTGTGCATCAGGCTATTGATGACTAAAACACTAAGTCTGCACAATTCCTTTTTGCTCCTTTTTCCAATTCGAACAAAGTTTTCTGAGCCATTTTCTAGCTGGTAGTACCTAATGGTCACATTTATCTTTCCTTCGTGCTTAGAGGATTACCTTTACAGGCTTATTATTGAAGCCAAGTCTTCTCAACCCCTAGTTATTAGTAAGTGGATTTATGTTGTACTTTTGTTTTCTCCCTTTACACCAATTGTAAAATTCTAACTTTTATGGCTTTGTTTGAATAGTTGATGATAATATCGATCCTAATACAAGAGGCTTTACTCCAAAGGTTGTCCAACTAACTTCTACAATCCTTATAAGTATCATTCTACTTAGGCTATATCTATTGATTTTAATGCTCTATTGATGTCTCTCCTTTGGATCAAGTAAGGGAAACTCTTCTTAAGTAAATAAGGGCAAGAAAAAGTTGCCTACTAAAAGGCCAATTCTAGTAACAAGAGAAGCAAGGAAGAAATCCAGAACTGAGAAGCTTCTTGTTGCTGGTATCTTCTCTTCCATGGCCGAGCGGGCTAGAATATCCCATGAAATTGCCTCGAGCCACAAGACTGGCCCTTCTAAGACTAGTCATTTATACTCTTTCAACCAATCTGAAAAGGTTAATCCTGGATTGGAAGATGAAGAAGATGATGATGAACCTCTAGTTCATCTTATTATGAAGAAAAAGGGAAAGCATTTCAAAGTTTGATGAAGACTTTCACAATTATCATGCTTACTTATTTCTCCTTTGTTTCCTTTTTCTTAGCAGGTAACTGAGAGAAGGAGAGTAATTTCTCCTTTAGCCTCTCCTTATTCAATAACCCCTTCTGATGAATCTTCTCAGAATTATGGGCAGGCGATGGAGGAGCCAATGAATTTTTTCCTATTGATTTATCTTAGGCTATGGAGTAAGCGATGATGAAGTTAGATAAATTTGGAGGGCCATCTCTTGAATAGGTCCTTATTATTTAATTGCTTTTAAAGTTGCAATCAATCAATTAGATACCCATTCCTTATTTTCTTAAGGACACTACCCCTATTCCAATCATTGAACTTGAATCTATTTTTGTGAGTAGTGGTTTTACTACTAACATAGAACTTCTAGACTTGGAGGGGACAACAGCAACAACTCCAATTTTGTTGCTTACTTATCCTTTAGAGGTGAGTTTAGTTATTTTCAGTCAATTTTGGCCATTTGGTCCTTTTGCTTATCTTTACTTATTTTAATATCTTTTTTGGGTCCTAGTGAAGAGGAAGTAGTCATTACTTCTTCCGTGGCTCCTTAAGGTTCTTTTCTTTCCATTCAAGAGTTTATTGCTGAGCCATCGTCAACAGTTCCCGAGGCTGCACCAACACAAGTATGCCTTTATCTTTTTTTACACATGTTGACTATTGATTCCTTACTTAGGTTATAATCTTATTGAGCTAAAAACTTTTCCTTTACAATTTGAGAGTAGCTCTCCTCCCAAAGATGAGGTTCATATCCCCACAACTACTAGTTTTGTATCCAGTATTAGAGAACCTTCTCCTCTTGATGTTTATCATCTGACCGTTTCTTTTTCCTTCTTTATTATTATGCGTGATTTTGTAAATGCAGAGGTGGGCTTCGAGCATCTATAGATGCTCTTTTATTATATTTTGATGTTATAGTAGGTATGGCGGTGACGATGTAAAAGTTAGACACAGTTGTTGCTCATGTGTTGCTTTTGTAGGGGTAAGAATATGTTGTAACTTCTTTTAATAATTCATTCTTTTGTCAAGCAAATAGCTTGAAGCTATGTATATTTAAACTGATCGTTTACACTTGTATCATATATTTTTATATAGTGTTGGCTTGAGTCTTCCTATTTCTTTTTAGATTAGCTTATACATATATCTATAAGCAGATTATATATGTATTTACTGATGCAAGACTCTAATGTGAAGATTGTATATAGTTGCATAGTATCGCCCTACAGTGGTGATTAGACATAGTAGTGATGATGATAATATAGAAATATTTTAATATCTTTATTTTCTTTTCTTTTTATTTATTTCTTTTCTTTTTTTCTCCGATCCCTGGGTCACGGATTTCGGAGTGCGACAGATTGGTATCAGAGTTAACCGAGTTGTGTAAACCTTGATAGTTTACGGGTAGGAGGTTGGCAGGGCCGAGAATGTAGTTATGCTTAGAAATTATTTGCATTGTACTAATTTATTTCGTGACTTAATGTGTGATAGCTTTTTTTTGTTGATGACTAGCATCACATTATAATTATCTCCTTTCTTTAGTTGTTATGGGGACAGGGTGTAGAAGTCGAGGTGGAGGGTGACGAGGAGGAAGAGGAGTAAATACTTGTAGTTGAAGTGGTAGAATGAGGGTTCTTGATGCGGAGGAGACGTCACCTATGCACACTTGTACACAAACAATGGTGGATGTGAGGGAAAAAGAGAACATTCCCGAATGGAAGAAACGCTGGAAGAGGAAAACATGGAGAAAAATGAGGGCAAGGGTCATTTACCTCACACTCAAATTCCCCCGCGTGCTCATCCTCAACGGGAGGCGGAAAGGCTTCGAGTGATGGAAGAGATTCTCATACATATGACGGGGAGTTCGTGGGGAGAAGGTGGCAAGACTTGAGCCTCGACAGTTTGGAAACATTTTAGGAGGATGGATCCCCCTATCTATAAAGGGGATCCGGAACCAATCATGGTGGAAGAATGGTTAGAAGATGCAGAGCACATCTTCAAGTTGCTTCAGATTGTAGATGATGATCTTAGGATGGCAACGACACCGCTCTTTCTACGGGGTGAGGTGGCAAAGTGGTGGAAAGGTCAAAAGGAGATTTTTAGTGGAAGTAATCTCACTTACACTACTTTCATGGATATGTTCCTGGAATAATTCTTTCCTAATATGCATCGCAAAAGAAAGAGAGATGAGTTTGTGAGCCTTGTTCAAGGAAATATAGATGGTAAGCGTACCAAATTAAATTTTCCATTTTGTTGTGGTATGTACTAGAGCTAGTTTCGATAGAGAAACTACAAATTAGGCAGTTTGAGCAAGGTTTACATCCCTTGATACAAACTCATGCATGGCAAATATTTATGAGACGAATTGGTTTACATCCCCATGGGGTATCCCCACACTCCTAGGGTGTTGGCTTTCAGTGGGCTCTGATTCCACTTCTTTCTTCTCATTAGCCTGGTATAACGATACATTAATTTGGTGTACCGGTATATAACAGAGTACTGTTATACTACTTTGGTGTGATAGCTTCAGTGTACTCTTGACTAGAATATCCTTTATCACTAATTTGGTGTAATGGTACACACTTCTAGTGTACAGGTACACTTCTATCCAGAACAACATTTCCCCACTAACAACCAATCAATAAAATTTTCTACGGGGTGCTACCCTACACCCCTCAAAGGACAACTTCCCCTTGACCTCTGCAACCTGGCTGGGCAAGTTAAACCCTACAGTAGTAGAGGCAAATACTACTATCACAATATATAATACATAATAATAATATTATATCATGCAATATAATATTATTAATATACAAAAAATTCTCTCAGAATTTTTGGGACGTTACAACTGTTATTTGTTTTCACCGTTGATTCATTCATGGGCTTGATCCAATGACTACTGTTAAATCTGGGAGAAATTTGTTTTGCCACCAATAATTTCTTCTGGTTCTTATAGAGCCATGTGTCCCGCGTTGACCCACCATTACTTCTGTTATCACACGTGTGTGTTTGTTTATTTCTTTGTAACGTTTTAATAACATTTACCATGTTATAAAATAACATTTCTAATATTGCATAATTACTTGTAACGTTATATAGCCATCGAAAATTTGGCTTAAAATAATTAAATTCATATTATTAGTTTAACCTCTTTAGGTAATTATGTAACATTAACATGGTAAATGTTATTAAAACATTATAAAGAAATAAACATACACGTTTGACAACAGAAGTAATGGTGGGTCAACATGGGACACATACGCTACACAGACCAGAAGAGATTATTGGCGGCAAAACATTTTTCTCTCAGATTGAACAGTAGTCATTGGATCAAGCCCATGAATGAATCAATGGTGAAAACAAATAACAGCTATAACGTCCCAAAAATTCAGAGAGAATTTTTTGCATAATAATAATATT
>MKEJ01007635.1:0-12220 GCA_001753735.1 Embelia ribes | reverse complement strand
ATACAACGCGTTTTAAAGCCGTGCAGGAGTTGAGTTGGTTGAAACTCCAAAGTTAAGCGTGCTCGTGCTGGAGCAATCCCAGGATGGGTGACCTCCCTGGGAAGTTTCAGCACTGCACATATAACTTTATCCAAAGCAGACAATATTGTATTATGTGGATTTACACAGGTCATTACAGGTGGTATCGAAGTCAATACCCGGCTGGAAGTATGGGGCCACTCAGGGACGTGTATCTTTTAAGGGGGTGGATTGTAGTACCCCGACTGTGCATATTGAATTATGTGAATTTATGGGTCATTACAAGTGGTATCGGATTCAATACTTGGCCGAAAGTGTGGGGCAACGTAGGGATGTGTGTCTTTTAAGGGGGTGAATTTAGCACCCTGGTTGTGGGTGGACGGGCGGACATCAGCGAACGGACATGAGATGCTATTAAGCTGGCACGTTGGTAGGCTGTCATGCTGGGTGAGCTACCACAGTGTCAAGGGGGGTAACCACTCATCCCACATCTCCTCGGTGAGGGATGAGAATGTGTTATATAAGTAAGAATGTGAATCTAGTAAATACATATTTTAAAGCCATACAGGAGTTGAGTTGCTTAGAATTACAAAGTTAAATATGCTCATGTTGGAGCAATCCCAGGACGAGTAACCTTCCTGAAAAGTTTCAGCACTGCATGTATAATTTTACCAAAAACGATTATATTGTATTATGTGGATTTGCGAGTCGTTATAATTTATATAGTAGTGCTTATAGTAATAAATTTTCCATTTAATTGCAAACATGATGTGGCTTTAATAATTTGTAACAAGAAGCCTTTAAAGGCTTTAATTTCCATACATTATGTAATTTGTCATAGAAACTTTTCAATTACATTGTAAATGAAAAATAAATTAAATAATTACTATTAAATTGTAATTAAATATATGTATATTTTTATTAACATCTATATCAGAGCATTCATAGTGGGTGTCATAAATTCTTCATCTAAAAAATCTGAATTTTCACTAAAGATATTTGTCTTTCAATTTTTTTCCAAACTTTCAAATTATTCATTGAAATAGACAATATTTAACCAAAAATTAGCTTTAGTAAACTTTTAATGTTATATGTAATAGATGTTGTAATTGACCTCCACTAATTAATTTTAAAGTAGTGATGTACAACTTTCAATATGTGTCCATTATTATTGAAATGTAACATATGCCAATTTTTATTGAAATGTAGCATATGTATTAATTAAGTTGTAACTTGTATAATTTCAATTAATTTAGTATTTTGTAGGATATTTTTTGTAGTTATTATGTTTTTTTTTAATTTTTTGGCAACATATATGTGTACAGTAAAAGAATTGTGGCTTTTCAAATTATATTTTTTGTTACATTCATTTAATTAATACATATCTTACAAATGTTCTATTTGATTAAATTATACTTTTTGTGACTGTCACTATTATTTAAAATATAAACACTTATAATGAGAAATAAGTGATTACTGTATAAAATTGTATAAAATAAGAATGTTACACTGAATAATAAGTGAAATTATTTGACATTCGATGCACATTTCGCGTTTTATTTCGATATTATGGATTTTTGTGTGCTTTTCAGGAATCGGTGTTTGTCGGGAGTTCGTGATCATAGAAGATATTCGGGTATTGAAAGTCGAAGATAAAAAAAACCAGACAAATCAATTAAACAGAAAAATTATTGAAGCAGAACAAACTATCCTAATTTTGAACATTTGGATCAATTCGATCGATCGATCGAAGTAGGCGGATTCAATATTGCTTAACGTTTAACAACTCTTGCTTGGTTCACACTCAAGCCTGCTCTTGCTATGCTAGCCTAGCAACCAATTGGTTCCTAATCTTAAAACATCTTTGTTAACACTCTACCTAGCAAGGACATAAGTCACATGAGTTTTAGTAGATGATGATTAGTGGTTCGTGATTATCACCAAAACCACACTCCATCTCAAAGACTTTCTCCCCTTTTTTGCTCTTGTCCAAGGGAATTCTACACTTGATTAGTTTTTAGTTTTTACTCTTTTTTTCTCTCTGCTTTCTCTATAAATTTTCTTCTTCTTCTTCTTATTTTTATTTTCCTTTGGTTAATTTTGGATGCTGAAGAATAACTTGTAAATTTGTAGCAATTTGGTGTAGCATTTCCTAGCTCAAAGTTGTAATTTCATGTCAAATTTCTACGAAGGTTGTAAGTATAATTTCTTGCTTATTAAGTTGTTTAAAATTTTATTTACCATAGTTGTTATTTAAATTCATATAATATTTTCATTTTCATGTTTTAAATTATATGTTGGTGTGTTAATTTTCGGTATGATAGGCTAGTTTCAATCTTACCTAGGAGATGAAATAGGTTAGTCGAGGCTCCCGAAATCCTAATTGAAAAGAATGATTTTTATAGATTTTAATATAAACAATTGAATTTGTTTAGAAAATCTAGAAATTTTCAAAGCTGTCGGAAGTAAATTCAAAATCATCTAAGTGTAGTTATAGAGATTTGCAATATTTCGATGGCACACTAGGCAGAAGTAAACTAGATAATAAATGTCCGTGATTTTCTTACCAAATTTAACCGGAACACATCTTTGTGGGTAATTTGGGGTGAAAACTAGCTTATCGTATTCCCCGTTATAGGCAAACCTTTTATCATTATTGTTATCATGTTAATTTTTTAGATTGCACTTTAGTTGTAGAACAATCCCTCTTCCGTATCGGAAAAATCTAATTAGCATTTAGGAGTAGAATTGACGTAATCAATTTAGATATAAAAAAATGAATTCTTACGATAGAATAGCGGGATTCGAATTTTCTTAGAATTTTCGTCATGTATAAGAGTCCTTGAGATTCGATATTAGGGTATTTACCGAGAAAACTACGACAGTTCCTTAATTCACTTGCTAAGTAATGAAATCTGCATATTCTAGGTTCAGTCAAAATTTTGGCATCGTTGTCGAGGATTCCCTTGTAATTGAGTGCTAGGAACGTTTAAATCACCATTCTTTTAGGCAAATTCTAATTCCAATAGCATGTAATTAGTGGAAGTCCAAAATTCCACCTCTTATTCGTTTACGGACGCAACTCTTAGAACAAGAGGCCGAAGCTAGTTCGTCCACACCGGCTTTAATGAGCAATCACGATGATGATGATAATAATCCTCTACTAGGATTTCATTATCCTGATGGTGGAAAATGTTTCAATAATCCTCCCATTCCTTCTCCTCCTTCCAATCTTCAAGGTGTGCCGCCTTCCATGGCCAGTCAACAAAATTCGTTGGGGAATCCACTTGAATTGTCCCCCATTCAATGGCAAGTGGTTGAAGCTTATATTACTAACGAATCAACCGCCTACACCTCCCGTTCATAATCTGACAATCCCGCCTATCAATCCTATCTATTTATCGGCGGAAGATGTGCTTCAACCTTTGAAAAGGTGCACACTGTCGTGTATTATTCACCCCAAAAATCAACTCGGGGGTTTCATGTTCAAGGTGGGGTGATCCGAACTCTTCCAAAGTTTAATGACTTGGATGTCGAGAGCGCTTATAATTTCATCAATAATTTCGTTACATTTTGCTCAACTTTCGGCGATCTATCCATTGAACTCGATATTGTATATTTACGGTTTTTCCCTTTTGTGCTAAAAAATAAGGCGAAAGCTTGGTTAAACTCTCATCCTCACTACTCTATCGATACATGGGATAAGATGCAAAAAGTTTTCTTGAACAAATACATTTCTCGCAAATTCACACATTCCACTTATCGAAATTTATATTTTCAAAATCCATAGTTTAATCAAAATTAACATAATCAAGCCACAGGAAATGCTAATGCGTGCAATATGAATAAATACATAATCAATATAATTTTCATATATATCATCACCTAAACATGCTTTCGTTCGCACATTGTTAATTGCTATAACAAAAAAATTTATATAACATCACAACAAAATATGTCATAATCACACCCTAATTACACAAATAGGTATACACACAACTCACAAATATATTCTTATTTTGTAAGCTACTCATATCTCAACTCGCACTAGAAGACTCCTGAGACACCTCACGAGAAAATCAAAATTTGCCTCTTTTTTACCCTACGGTTTGATCTACTAGATGAACGCTAATCAACACGCACCTATAGAAAAAAAGAATCTCTTCATCATGCGGAACAAGAATATGAAATTAGTTTCGACGAACAATAAGGTCTCGAAAACTAGGGAATAGTAAATGAATAAGATGAGAAGCTAGACTTACCTCATATCTAAGTCCTTGCTCTAAGGATCAAGAATATCCAATTTATTCTTCCGAATGAGTAATGGAATTAGATAATTTTGAGGCTTAAAGATTGAAGTTAACTAAATACTCTCACCATCTCTCTCTCTATTTCCGCTATTAAAGCAAAAGTGAGCACAAAGTTATCTTGATGTGACTTAAAGTTGTAAAGTGTCGTCAGGAAACAGTTGACTCATTTACAATAGTACACTTATTACTTCCAAACAGTCGACTAATTCACCTCAACTGAGAACAGAACTCCTTGGAATTTAACACATCTAATCAGTCGACTTATTCATCATGACAATTGACTAATTGGTAACAGTCGACATATATAGCTCAAACAGTCGTCTGTTTTACCACACCTGAGAGCCAGAACTACTTGGAATTTAATGCACCACAAATAGTCGACTTATTCCTCTTAATCAGTCGACTGTTTGGAATCAATCGATATATAAACCCTATCAATTGACTGATCCAACCCCAGTCTATTTTCAAATATAAATATACTATGACACTTAACACTTCCCAACTCGCAACACACAAATCCACAACTCCTCTCAACAAGATCACACAACAACACGTTTAAAACGCCACGCTATAAGTCACATTATGATCTGAATGCAACCCAGAAACACACAACAATGCTTATGCATTTACAATGCAATCTACAACTCATTATGTTACATTTTATCTAAATGCAACATGTATATATGAATACGTATTTTGAAAAAAACTAGCACAGAATTTCCGGAATGTTACAACTTTTCTGCAGAATATGTAAACTGTTTAATCAACTTGTAGGGTTGGTACTTAACATTAATTCATAATATACAATTCAATATCTAAATATATTCTAAAAGTTTGAAACCTCTAAAAAATTTTCTATTTTACAATATGAAAATACCCCTCCCATTATTACAAAATTACAACTATTTTAGTTGATAATATGAACCACGGAAGGATATTAATGTATTTAACAATATATATATATATATATATGACCACTTATCCAAAATTTTCCGTTTTAAAAGATATTGCGATAGATAATTATAGCAATAGTCCCCATAGTTTTAACAATAATTCTTTTTGGTTTACATGGTTTTACTTATAACAATAATAGTTTTCAGAGTATGAAAAATGGAAAAACTTGGCCATCAAAGTTTAAGACAAGTGATCTATTTGGTACCTTTTGTAATTTTTACTCATATTTAAAATTGTATAATACTCAAAATAGAAGAAAATATTAAAATTAAATATCATAAAAGATTAACTCACACCAAAATAAATAAAATATTGATCACTTCATATATTTTTATTATTTATAAATGGCTTTAAATTCATAATAAGAATTATAATTTTTAATGATTGTAAAAAAAAAATAAAGATAAAATTAAAATTTCATCCTCAAAGTTAACTTGCTTTAATTGAAACAATATTTAGATTTTTACACCCTAAGTAACGATTATTATAAGTATTATTAAGAGTTTAACTTAAAAGGCACATAAAGAGTTGTTCAAGATGAATATATATCATATTTCTTCATCTAATTTCAATATCAAATTTGACTTTCATAATTGCAATAGGAGAAAATATATGAGATCTTTTTTTGACTAAATTTAATATATTTAGAATTATTGACCCTATATTTTTAACACAATATATTTTGATGATAACCAAAATAATTCATTTAATCAATACTCGATTGTGTTACTAATGTCACGATATTGTTCTAATGTTTTTTTAAGTATTTATGATATCAAAATCAAGTATACAGATTCCAGCTCTACTTGGGCTCGCATCTGCACACGAACAAGAAAGCGTCCGAGTATGGACAAGGTGCATCCGCATATGAACAACCACTCATCTACACACGGACAGGAAGGTGAAAGCTCACGGATGTGTGTCCGAGCGCGGACAAGGCATCGGCTACATACAATCATGGTCAGAGAATTAAGAATATCGATTTCATTGCCATGTCTACACGATTGTTGCCATAATCCAGACCAATCTCGATCAGTATAAATAGAGGGTCTCTTCAACAATCCAAGACATTTAATTCTTCAAGCTCTCTCATTTCTCTAAGCAACACCAATAAGTTGTAGTTTCTTCATTTTTATATTCGTATTTAGCTTGTAATATCTTATACTCTAGTGTTCTTTTCTCCGATATTGTGAGAGTATTAAGATATATTTCAAGTTTGGTGTTACATTATCCATTTGTAAAGGTATATTCTGAGTTGAGAGGTTATCTCAAATAGAGTAATCAGCACTTGTAAAGCTAATTGGTAAAGGTATATTCTAAGTTGAGAGGTTGTCTCAAATAGAGTAATCAGCACCTGTAAAAAGTGATTGGTTATAAATTTGTCTCGGTGATAAAGGAATCTCAAGCAACGCTTGAAAGAGTGGTCGTAGAAGATCAACTGATTTTTGGCCGAACCACTATAAAACTGATTTTGCTTTCTCTATCTCTCTTATTTTTGTACACTCATTAATATTACTGTATAAATTTTTATAGTGGTACTTTCAAATGTTAATTTATCTTCAAACACATTTCACCGCACTCCCTCTTGTGTTTGCCTAAGGGACAACAAGATTTTTTTTTTACAGATTTTTTTTTTATTTAAAAAAAATTATATGTTTATTAGTTGGTATGTTATTAATAGCATGTAATCAGCACGTTATACGAATTGTGTGAAAATATAAATTGTTAGTTTATAATTTTCTTTACTGGTTTATGACATGGTGACATTTTAAGAGTATTGGACGAAGAAGTTTAATAAAATATTTTCAATGCATAGGACAAATAATTTTATTTGTTTTTAGGAATATAGGATTCTTTATCATTTTATATTTAATAATATTTAGAGCAATTCTATTATGGTAATATTTTTTAATAAAATAAAATAATTTAATAACTTTTATTTTTTTCAATAAGTTTAGATTGATAAAATTATATGACAATTTTATTATTTGTAAATATTAAATTCATGGAATACATGTCAATTAATTATGCGGACAAAAATAGAGCGAAAATAGTTGAAGGAACAACTTTTATATTTTCAACATAAACAAATTTTTATATTTTTAGTTATAATATTCATCATTTTGTCACCGAGCATAGATTTAATTTTGGTATATGTTTTCAATAGTTAGAATATGAGAAATTCTGTTATGATAATTGTTGTCACTTAGGTAAATAGGAAGGGGGTTAAATTATTTAATAAATAAAAATTTACAACTCAAATGAATATAAAATACAATAATAAGAGTCAAGGGAAGGGATTGCAAACAAAGTTTTTATAGAAAAATCCGTTAATCTCCTACATCAACTCTCTCAAGCATTGCTTGAGGTTCCATTTATCAACAAAGATTTTACACCAGTTGCTAGCTTCATGAATGCTAGCACTTTTCTACTTGAAACAACCCTTGAATTTAGAACACAATGATTCAAGATGAATACAACTTTGAACTCTTTATCAAGAGCCAAGAAAGCCTATGAGAATGTTTTTTGATGTGAAAAGTACAAGACTTTTGAAGCTATGAAAGTATGAGAGCAAATAAGAGTAAGAAGTAGAGAGATGTTTGTTGTTTTGGATAATTTGAACTTCTTCTCAAATGATTCTATTTATAGTGTTTAGTAGTTTCAAGTTTATGGAAAAAATACTTCAAAACATGTCAATAAATCAACCATTTACAATTCTTAGTAGTGACCGTAGGCTGTTGAAGTACTGTCAGTAAACTATTGCCCGATCGTAGACTGTTGTGACCCTGACCGTGTACAATCGGCCTGACCTTAGGCTATTGAGTATCTAATCATATACGGTCAGCCTTCTGTTGGCTACATTTTCCTTTTCCTAGATTGATTTCATTCCAATAATACTCAAACAATTAATTAGCAAAACAATTGAGTATTAATAAGTTATCTATTTTAGTTATCATAAAACATATATTGTAACAAAATTAAGGCCAACATATATTTATATACATATTTGTTATATATTATATATATATATATATTATATTATTATCTATGTACATATTAATATTATATATAATATTATCTATACATTTAATGGAGTTTTAATTTTATTTAATTATTTTATTATTTAGCTATCGAAAATAGATACTCTGATGTAGAATTTTACTATTTACTGGATCGCTATATCTTAATACTGAGAATATAATGACCCAAAAATAATGACGCTGCTAGGAATGCTCTAAGCTTGTAGTTGTACAAATGCAAATTCTGCAGCAGCAGAGGGTTTAACACGGAAGAAACAATTCAAACGTGAAATTTCTGCACACTAGCATATTTATTTGAATTTGGCTAGCTCAGAGAGGTCATATTTTTGTACTATTAGTCAAATGACGCACAAAATTTTGATATCAATTTTGTGTCAGCAATTGCAAGACCCTTGAAACCTTGCTAGAATACCGAAAAAACTCAGGTAAAGTGTAATAGGACTGATCAGAACAACCTTGCGTCAAAAACTGTGGGATTAGTAATGTGATATTTTTATGTATAAGTTGAAGAGATAATACGCTGCATATATGGGTGCAAACGTATTGGCGGAAGAGCTTTGTAGTGCGCTCCATAGCACGACTGCAGAATGGTCTGTCAAGTGTCAACCGTACGTGCCAAGGAAATCCAGAGGATTACTGTTGGCCCTTTGGCAGTGGGATAAATTTAAAAATTCATGAAATAATTGATTCAAAAATATTTGTTCAAATAGAACTCTGCAGTAATTATCTCACCTTCAAGATCAGGAGGAATTTAGCCTCTTATTTAGAGTTGAAATAGTACTATGGAGGGTGTACTATTGGAGAATTTAGTCTCTTATTTTAGAATTCAATTAGTATTGTGGAGGGACAGTTCGAAACATAAATTTGGAACAAGAAAGAAACTGGACGTAACAAATAGCTCAACTCAAACATAATTCAACCCAAATAATAAATTACAAGAAGTTCAAATCAACTGCACCTCATGTTTTGAGATTGTTCGATGTGAAAGCCTATGTTTTCACTCATAGTCATGAGCGGATCTACTCACAGACATGGGGTGCAATTGCCACCATTTGTTCGGGCAAGAATTAATTAAAAAAAGTCGAGATCTATAATGTATATGTGAATGCTTAAAATATACTCTATATATTTTTGTTAGTGGAATAAGCACATAATCTTGGTGCGTCCCGGTAGGTTAAGTCTCCCAGTTATATGCTTCAATTTATAAGTTTGAGTTAACTTCCCAGCAACTGTTGAAATTTTTTTAAATTTATTTCTCATTTTTTTCTTCTGCTAATTGCTTCCTTTTTAATATTAAGATTAAGTTGGATATAATAGATAATGTTGATACTTTTCCTTCATTTATTGTTGTAGATTTTTTATTAATACCTTATAGAAGGTGTTTCTAAATAAAAGAAATCATATTACTTCCCCTTTCTATAGTAATTTGAACACTACACAATATTTTATTATTAAATAATTAATTATAAATTTGATTATGTTAAAAAAATATTTTTACTTGATAAAAGATTGTTTTGATTTTCTTTATTTGATGAGTTTTTTACGGCAACATGAGAAATTTGCCCCTCTCCTCTCCCCTTTTGGTTCAATTCCTACATCTACTTCTGCTCATAGTCACCTTGAAACTCATTTTAACCTGAAAAAATTGTTTCCCCAAAAATCATTTTCGAACAGAGAATCTTTGTTTCCGGAAACTCGTTTTAACCTGAAAAACCTGTTTTCCTCGTAAATGAATTTGAAACAGAGATTCATTGTTTCCCGTACTCGAATTGAATTTCACTTCAAAAAGGGTTTTTATATACTTAGAAACTTACGGGAAAAAAAAAACTTATTTAAGAGCTTATTTTTTTTCATAATATTAAATATTATTCATAATATAACTAAAATTATTTTATTAATATATGTAAGTATATGTATAATTACACATTTTTTCAATACAACTAAATTTAAAGTTGCATCACATTTTATTATTTTTATTTATAATATTATCATTTTTTATTTCTCATAGATTTTTAATGCCTAGTTTCTCTCTTATATTTCCCGTTATATTTCCCGTTTCCGTTTTTATCTCTGGTAACTATGTTTTCTCTATCTCTTGTAGTGTTTGAACCTATTGATTTAAGATAATGAATGACTTTTGTGTGTGACTACTCCTACATCCCTTGCAAATACATAAAAGATGAACTAATATTAGTGATAATAATTTTATCCTAAAATGCTAAATTCCTTGAATTACTCAATCAATAAGCAAAAATTTGAAGATCATTGCACTACGATAAGGTAGAGATAAAACTAATTGGCCCAAACTCCGAGTAATTAACATCCATACAACTAATCCACAATTCATTGTTTGCCAATAAAATGTGACCAAAAGGTGAAAGAATTTTTTTAAAACAAAAATTAGGTAAATGTAGCCAAGATCATGTTTGTGAAAGAGAACAAAAGCATGTTATTAATAGACGTGGAATTAAAAGGTAACGCCATTGGACAACTTGCTTATATCAAAAGCTATTCAATGATAGCTATTTAGTGGAAATAGAGCTGTACAGGGGTATAAGGTTCTAATAAAGAAATGATAATAGAAAATGACATGTCTTCCTTGAGATTTTCATTCCGATTATGATTAACGAAATATAGTATTGAGTTTAAATTTTATTTTATGTATATCTATTAGATATACTAAAAGAATGTTCAATGTCTAATCTAAGTCACTCATCATTTTTTTGGGTTGCATGAAAAAAAAATTAAAAAAAGAACCTAGCTTTTCTTGTTTAAGAAACTAGATATATATCTAGATAAAAGAATTTAGATAATTTGTTTTGGACAAAACAATAAAAAAAAAATCTAACTTAAAAATCCCATATAGTTTTGTTTTCTTACTTTTTCTTTCCTGAGAGACGGTGAATGTAGAAAGGTCCCACTAATGTGAAAATGATCATTGTGTGAAAAGTAAACTCATAATGAAAATAGGCGACAAATTAGAAAAAGGTCCACCTTGCTTTATGAATGCCATTGCCAATTTGTTTTTTCTTTTCTATGATATATACGTATATAATCCGTTGTACAAAGTTATTCCATTGTTGGGTAGCATGTGCTGAACGCACCTTTATCCATATTCCCAAAGATGCTATTTTTATATTACAAATTCATTAACTACAAGTTGAAATAGGGGGAGGTCATGTGCAGCCGGAGGTTGTTAGGGTGACCCCGAAATTCCGAAACGCTTCCTAGATCACATATGAAATTACATATATCTTATTATGTATATAAAAATGTCACTGACTCTACTTGCAATATTTATCTGCACAAATATTTAATATGTATCCAATAAAATTAGAATTTAAAATAATAAAACTTAACATATTATAAATAATTAAAATTATGTATCTCATAAATTTAAGATTTAAAAAAATAAAATTTTTTTTAATAGAAATTATTAAAATTATATAAATATATATATCAACTTATTATAACATAAATTAAAAAAATTAAATTTCATATAAAATCTAGCACAAACCAAAAATATTCATATATATCTTTGTATAATTATAAAATAACTTACTATAATAGAAATTGCTAAAATTATATTTAAGCATCAAAATACTACTAGTAAATAAATATTTTTATAAATTGATTTCTACCAATCTAAGATTCTTCATAAGTTTTTAAAATATTGTCCTAATCAATTTTAATTTTTAAAATATTTTTCATAGTAACCTAAATGACATTAATATAAATACTACCAATTGATCTTTTATAAATTTAAAATTCACTGAAAAAATACAAAAAGATATCATATCAAAAAATAAATTATCAAAATTAATTTAATAAAACAATTAAAATTAATATGATACAAAAAAGAATATAATATGTAACGTCCCAGAAATTTATGATAAA
>MKEJ01007625.1:0-15132 GCA_001753735.1 Embelia ribes | reverse complement strand
TTATGAGAAAAATAAACTTATACTAAATTTTAATCACAAATATTATTATAAGGGTCTAACTAAGAAATTGTAATTTTTTTTGCAACAATAAAACCGTAAATTAAAATACGTGTAAAATATATACTCACTACTTAGTATTTTGAAAAACATCACGTGCAATGCACGTAATGCCCATTTTGTATGTATATATATATGTGAGAACGTGGACATGTGGTAGGCTATTAAACTATTTACTATTTTAGATCAGTCTACTAATACTATCTATGGACATATTTTATGAATCGGTCAACAAATAAGAAACATGGCATTACATCTGGTTCGATTTTGTTCACGAACATTTTGGTTCTTTTACATCGCTAGATATTACTTGTTATTTATCTGTTACATAATAAATATCATTAAATTAAATTTCTTGTAAAAGTATCAACAAATAACCACATGTGGGTAAGTTATCAAATGCTAGCATCAATTTGATCACTCGTGTTTTATATTGGGGTGATATCAAATAATTACAGCGTTGTATTTTTTTTTCAATTTAATCTTATAAATATAAAAGATAAGATTATAAAAAATATATATCATTCAGGTAATAAGATAATTTTTTTTATTCAATTTATTAGATTCAGTGTGAATTATATGTATTTGTGTACGTAAACTAACACTTCTAATTTGAAATATATGTAGAGAAATATGTGAATTAAATTAGACGAGTCGGGAGTCATTCAAACTTGGTTTATATATTATATTAACGAGCTCAATTTTTTTGATCAGGCTCTGCTTATATATTAAACGAACGAGTTCGAGCCAAGTTCAAATTTATTCATCAACTGAGGGTATAACAAATTGGGCTTGATGGGCCTATCTGGAGCAAGCCCATTTCGTTCATATAACAAATTGTGTTTTAAGAAATTTCAGTAATTTCAATCTACCCCTTGTGTTAATATATCGGGCCTCCATCTCCAAACCCTAATTTCTCAGCCGCTTCTATCTCTCTCTCTCTCGCCTGGGTAGGGTTTCTGCTAAAGCTCAATATACATACACACTCTGTCTCTATACATCATTTCAGTGTTTGGGTTTTCTTAGTAATGTTTATTAGATTCATATATTTGTTTAAGAGTTTCAATTTCTGTTTCATTTTCTTGAAGCGCTGATATTGGCTCTGACGTGGCGTTTGATTTGATTGACTTGTTTGCAGGTCGAGCTCGCTAGCAGCGCCCCAGCAATGGCTCCTAAAGGTAATAACATCTTCAGTTACTAATTTCTAAAATAGTTTTGTTTTAATTTTGTAATTGTGAAATTATATTTTTTTGTGTTTGAATTCATTTGGATGGAAAATTTATTTGTGAAATGGTTTTAGGTTCAGATTTTTGGTGCTATAATTTTGGAGAAATGATACTCCCACCCAAAAAATTTACCCGGTTCCCTTGTCCGTTTACGTGTCAAAGTGTATATTTGGATATGATGTGATTGGTTTTCAGTTGTATTGCATTAAATGACTGAAATTAAGATTTTCTTTCCACGTTAAGCTGGTAAAAAGTATTGGGTAGATGTAGCATTGTTCATATTGTAGAGCTTATAAAATTTGTTGATACAAATATTACGAGTCACTTTTATGTAACTGTGATGTGCTGTGCCGTGCACGGGTAATTGGATATGGGTTGTTTGGGAACTCCCACCATAGTACCTATTTCAATCCTTATTCTTCAGTACATACACCTGAACCTTTAAATATAGTTTGGAATATGGAAAATTTCACATCAGACCCCTTAAACTCAGAAATAGAATTGAGGGACTGTTGCAAATCCCTCATTTTTAGGGGGATGAATAGTGTTTAGATGCACCGGTGGGAGGCTATCGTGTTTTTAACTGGAAATATAGGGTGGGGTCATATTTAGGGAAATTGTTGGATGTGCTTATTGCATATATTCTAGTGTAACATTTTTTACACTGAGTCATACTGCTCTACAGAACAAGTTCTTAAGACATGTTTTATGGTATTTGCCATTCTATAAGGGGTTTCTGATTTTGTTGTTATTTGTTCGGGGTTAAATGTGTTGTATAATTTTAGCTTTTAGCCTCTTAGTATGACGATAGATCTTTTTGGCAAGTAGCATACTTGTATGTTAACCGGTTCTGATTTGTTAGATGGTAAGTTTCCTAGACTACTTTTTTTTATTGTTTGTTGTATAATTTTAGCTATTAGCCTCTTAGTATGACAATAGATCTTTTTGGCAAGTAGCATACTTGTATGTTAACCAATTCTGATTTGTTAGATGGTAAGTTTGCTAGACTACTTTTTTTTAATTTTTTGTTCTGTATGCCTTGTGCTAGAGTAAGGTTCATCGATACGCTTTATATGGTGCAAAAAATTTTCATACTGGCATAATGCAAGAGGAAGTGTACAATCGTTGTCATCTTTGCAAGAATCCTTCTTGTTTGGAAATATCTAGATAAATTGAGCGTCTTGGTAATTGGGAGATAACTATTGACATTCTATTATTTGCCTTGAGTGGGTAATTTATTGTTGGCACAAGTGAGTATGAAATGATAGCATTTACTAGAGAAATGTATCATAAATTGTGATATTTTGACAAATACTTCTTTGCTTTCTTCATTCATCAATCTCTATATGGTACCATCCTGCTATTATGCCCGATATCTAATTCTTTGAAGTTGAACGGAATTATGTGCTATTCATTCGCTGCTTATGCTTTCCAAGATGAAGCAAGAGAAACTTGGTTTCTATTTTTTTATCCTATTTTCATGTACTAGACTTTTTTTCTTTATATTTATAGGTGATAGCACGAAGAAGGCTGACCCCAAGGCTCAGGCCTTAAAGACAGCCAAGGCTGTGAAATCCGGCGCTTCGGCAATCAAGAAGGCGAAGAAGATCCGCACCACTGTTACCTTCCACAGGCCAAAGACATTGAAGCTGGACAGGAACCCTAAGTACCCCCGCGTCAGTGCCCCGGGAAGGAACAAAATGGACCACTATCAGATCTTAATGTATCCATTGACCACGGAGTCTGCTATGAAGAAGATTGAGGATAATAACACCTTGGTTTTCATTGTTGACCACCGAGCTAATAAGAAGCAGGTCAAGGATGCTGTAAAGAAGATGTATGACATCCAAGCCAAGAAAGTGAATACTTTGATGAGGTGAGTGACATTTAACATATGTATATGCAGTGTAATCCCTCATTGAGGGCTTGTTGTCTTGTACATTTCTTTGGATGAGTAGTATTTATGAATCATTGTTGTCATGTGCTTTGTGCATTATATTCCACATTTTGATTCTATATATTTGTTTGGAAGGAAATGACACAGTTCTTTATAACATTGATTATTCATTATCTATGCCTCTCTCCGGAATAATTCATCAATCCTTGACATCTTACCGTGTTATGTAAGAATCATACTTTCATTGTTAAACAACGATTTTAGATCAAGACCTGTGGATTGTAATTGAACTGGAATGTAATTGAGATCTTTACACCTAGTTTTTTTACAATCTTTTGTTTACCAATTAGCATTTCCGCCATGCTGTCAACCCATTTGTTTGCATATTTTTCTTGTTTCTTTGGAAGGAAATGGAATGGAACTATATTTACCTACACATCTATCTAAACCATTATAAGTACATACATGGAACCATCGTTTGTACCCACAAAAAGTATCTAGAGAATAGTTCTTGAGTTCTCTTTCAAGCGCGGTTTGCTTGGTTTCTATCATGTGATTACTCCCTGCTTTCTTTGGTTTGGTCTATATCTGTATCTTTATGTAGAACAACTGATCAATTCAATGGCTGTGCACCACCCTATATTTAAGTGTAATAGATTCATTATTTCATTGAAAATCAATTCTTTAGAGTATAACCTGTTAATTAAAGCAGTGTGAACATTCAGACTTGGTCTACGGTGAAAGGCTTAGTTTTGGAAGAGAGAATGGAGTGATCTAGTCAGAGAAACAATTTTCCCATGTCATCCTTTTCTGTTTGCATGCTGTAATCCTTTACTTTTCCTAGGGAATGGAGTGGAACCTTACAACTACAAGGTCACATTTAACCATTAAGTTTAGTTTTCTCTTCATCTACAGGGTATACCATTAGCTGTACGCCATTGTGGACCATTGTTCAAAATTCTAGAATCAAGTAGTGCGGTGTTCTTGCTTTGGAATAAAATATGTAGCATATGGTAATTGAATTTCGTTCTCCAATCATTGCAGGACACTTGCGCCCTTTTTTTATACCTGTGTTCATGTTATAGCTGACGTCTTTGTTTATCATACATAGATATACATGTTGTGGCAACTTTAAAATACCCGCTTATGTATTCTTGTGATGCAGGCCCGACGGACATAAGAAAGCATACGTTCGTTTGACCCCGGACTACGATGCTTTGGATGTGGCGAACAAGATCGGAATCATCTAAATACTTCACCCCTCATTCGTTGTTGTCCTTCCGTCTCTGGGCTAATTTTTTTTTGTTGGTATTTTGACAATTTTGCTAGTGCCTTAGGCTTTTGAAGTTGTCCTTTTTACGTTGGATGTGTACTAGAGTTTTATTAGTTTGTCTTTCTAAAATGAGACTTTATCTTAGCATATCTATGTTGGATCTTGATTTTAATATGCTGGATTTGACATTGCGATTGTGCCCTACCTTGAAATGTTGATACTATGTTTGTCGAAAGGGAATGCGATTACATTCAGATGAGCACGATACATCATCAAACTTGTATGTCACGCTCAATCAGCCAACAAAGAGTCTCCTGTACAAATTTTATGGAGCAGTTCTATTGTAAACGGTGCCGATATAAAGGACAATCTAAAGTCAATCTGTTGGGTATGAGTTAAAATTTGAACTAACAATGGAAAAATGATGGAAAATCTCGAGTTGACCCTTGGGTGGCAATCAATTTTGTCCAAGCAGCAGTTGATGGAGTGATGTCACCACCCTTTGGATGTTTTTAAATATTTTGCTGCTGCATTATAGAATTTTGAATGATTAGCCTCTAATAAATTAACAAAAATGTAAATATTTATCTAACTCGATCCTAAAAGTACAACTACTCTTATATGTACTTCTTTTTCACTTCCTAAATTAGCTTCACTCAATTTATTGTAGCGTTCACTGTACGAGGTCATATTTATAAATTTTTAAAAGTTATCTTAATTTATTGTTAGTATAACATAACCTTGTTGATAAATTATAATATATCTATTTATTTATTCTTAACCAGCCAGATAAATTTCCTAATAACTTTCTAATCTAATAAGATGTTATCATAATAATTGAAAGCAAATATTTTGTATTTGTTCAATTCTATTATTGTAAAATTAAAATATAAATACATATGCTTTTATGTACTCAAATCAAACATCAATGTGTCAACCTCTCTAAATTTGAGTTATTTTGCAATTCAATCAAACAATTATATTAAGGAGCATCAAGTAGGAGCGAAATGAGTTCAGACAAGTCACGTTCAATTCGATTTACAAGCTTATGTGTGTTTGCGACTTTGTATAATACATGTTGAAATGAGTGATTGATGTTTGATTTTGTAAGTTTGGAATCTAAACTGAATGAAGTTTTTATGCTATGTTTTTTATTTTGATTTATTGATATAGATATTTGGTCAAAAACAAGTAGGGCTGCCAAATTGACCTGGCCAGGCCTGGCTCGGCCCATTTTTTCGAATCCGGGTAGGGTCTCCCGAGTCCATATTAGTTTTCGGGTCGGGTCCGGGTCCTGGTCTGGGCTTATAGCCTATATATCATACCCTACCCGGAGTATAGCTACCGGGTATTTGGGTCCGAGTTTGGGTCTAGGTCTGGGTTGGACCTAGTTTTTTATATATTTATAAATTTTCAGCAGATCGGGATCTGGGCCTCGGGTATAACCCGTCGGGTACGGATTGTGGTCAGGTGAGAGGAAATATGAGGGGACCTAGGACCAACCCAAAGTGATTTAGGTAGGGTACGAGTCTGGACCCAACGGGCCTAAGCCAAGTCTTGACCCAACGGCCCTAAGCCAGGTCTTGACCCAACCGACCCGAGTAGGGTATCAGATTGCGGGCTATTTTGACACCCCTATATACAAAGGCGAAGCCATAAATTTAACCAAGGAAGGGCACAATTTACACATAACCATATGAAAATTCTATTGGAAAATATATAATTTTCCATGTGATTTTATGAGTTTCGAGTTCATGAAAACTACGAGTTTTAAGCCATTTTTTATGTGCAATACACATAATATTTTTACCCATTCTTTGGTGGATTTTAAACATCGTAATGCAAGTTTCGAAATGGTGTATTACATTGTCAAAATCATAAAACAATGTGAATGATTAAAAATGAGATGTCTAATCCTTGTGAGAATTATTCCACACCGACTAGACAAATGCATCTTTTATTGTCTAAATACAATAACATGTGTTACTAGAGGTGTAATCTAGTATGACACTTAAACATGGGTGGAAGCACTACACGCGCGAGCGCGCCGCCCATGTGACTGGGGCCAGGCTCGGGGTTTGGTAATTGGTTGCGCATGGCGCGTTAGACGTATCCTTATCCGGGATTGGGTCAGGTCTAAGGTCAAGGCTCGGGCTGGGTGCGCATGTGTGTTCGGATCAAGTATTTTAATTAAAAAATTATATAAAGACCCCAGAAGTTTCAGAAAATTGCAAGTAAGTCCAACCTCGGATTGCTTGCAGCCATTATTCTATAACTAAATGCCTACTAACTTCTACATTAAGATGCAGAGGTAACTCCCCTACTAATGGTGGTATAATGACTAAAAGTGTAACAAATTTTTGTGTTATAAAACACATATAGCACTTCCACACAATCACATATAACCACTTTTGAGATAAAAAATACATATAGCACTTACATTTTTTGCACGCAATCACTGTCATATAGAGAGTTAGAGAAGATACCGCATCACAAAAGGCTCGATTAGACGTCCAGATTGCAGCTTCCATCGGGGCGTAATGCAAACGTTGTATCTTGAGAACTATTGCCAATGCAGGCCATAATCAAGTCAATGGGGGAGCAAGTTGAATTTAAGAGGAAACGAATTTTTGTGGTCTCGTCTGAAATACTTTGGTAAATTCAATTGAAAGGCTATAATTATTTTCTTTTTTTTCACTACAATTAATTGTAATTTAAATTTACCTTGATGAAAAAATATATGTTATTTCTAGTTCATGATTATTGTTAATATATTCACAAGTTATTATTTAATTATAGTAGTAACAACAAATTTATCCAATTAATATTGTTATATATTGTTTTGACAATATTATGAGAGAAAAATGGCATGATTGGATCAGTCATTACTTGCTTAATTCTAATTTATTATATGTTGAACAAATTATTTTAGGAAAAGAATGAGAGTACAAAATTCTATCTTAAAAATTTGAAAAGAAAAAAATTTAAAGCACAAGCACATAGCAGCTGGAGTAAAAAAAAAATTAGCCAAGGCTCGAAAACCGTGATCCAGACTCTAACAAGGAGAGCACCATCCATCTTAGACATGCTCCAAGTTGTGAACTATAAATGGAATCAATCCATTATATTATACTATACATTATAAGAAAATTAATTATATTCATAATCTTTTTTTTAATTATTTTTTCTACAGAACGAATGGGGGAGCGTGTCCCCTCTTGCCTCCATGTAGCTCCTCTCATAGTTATATAATAGTTAAATTTCACAAAGAGAAAATCAAAACAATTGTCAAGGATAAAATCATAAAGTGTGCATCATGTAACAATTTTTGGTAAATTGCATTTCAGAAATGGAACAAATTTGCATGAGTAGATGTTAGAGCAAAAATTTCTATTTATCGTATGAGCAATTATTTAAAAATTAATGCACAAATCTTATATTTTTTATTTTGATGTGAACGTTAATTTATAACATTGAATGGCCTTTGATGATCTCATGACATGATTTGCAAAGAATGTATGAATTAATTTATTAACAATTCGGTTCAAATTTTTTGATTGACTAATACTTTCAAATTTTGGAACTTTTGTATAGAATCTATCTTTAAGATTCAGTCTGGTACTAGTAACCAAGTTCTCTTATTAAAATACTCAATAACGTAAATTACATTTTTTTCTCCCATACGTATTATTAGATTTGTTTTGTCTATCATAAAAAATTATATAGTGTAAAATAATTTTTTTTACCATAGTCATTGTATTTTGATGTGGTTTATTGAATGAGTAATGCTATGAAAATCATTGAAGTTGCACCCAAAATATCAAAGGAAAAATTACAATGTTTCAACGACTGAATTATGTATACACGCAATGCGTGTGCACATCCACTAGTAGTTAATAAATATACATCTACATAGTTGTTATTGCATCTCGATCATAAAAAAAATTCTTATAAAAATTAGTAATAATTATTATTACTAGTTGTAATAATATGAGTAGATGAACATATTGTATAGTACGCAACAAAAAATTTTAGCTAATAATTAAAAATAAATTTGTTAATATCTTGTACATATATCATTGTTCTACCACAAACTTTTTCCTGTGACAAAATACGTATTGACGCGATGCTGGAATGACTATTGAAAACTCAAAACAAGCGGATGTTGGTTTCATACCTTAGTTTCAGTCCTTTTTTTGAAAGTGTATGACATACTTTCGAAGTATAAAAGAAAACAAGACAAATGAACAATAAAACTGAATTTTATTATTCGAAATGTGTGCTTCAATTACAATTGTTGAATGTTTATAGGTGTTGAGATGGGTTCGAACTAAGTTACTACTACTCCTAAGCCTATGTCACACCTACTTCTAGATAAAACTTGTGTTTGGAAATATGTATTGTGTATCCTTTCTTCTTTGCCATTGCTCAGCTTTTATAGGGAAACAATATAACTGCTTTCAATTGTTGCACTTCATTTTTAGCCACACAATTAGATCTAATGGTGGTAGTTTGAAGCTCCTCTTAACTATTTTGCCGCATCTGATGGTAATAAGACACATGTCCCATATGTTTACTCTTTTCTATCTGCCAGGTTGGTTCATTTATTGGCCACTCTTCCACTGATTCACTTAGTTGAACCAATGGTACACACAATCAAATTACCTATAGTATTTTTGGTTGTCTTGATCAAGAAATCTCGATCGGTGGCCCAACCTTTTTGAAGCTAAATTCTGTGTATACTTTTATTTAGGCAACTCTGACCAGGTTTTTTATTTTAGCATTGATCGATCCCCTATTGAGCTGTGAATTATTGAATAATTCTTTTTTTAGGCTTATTCCGTTTGCAAAGCAATTTATTAATTATTTAATCATTAAATGTCGATTTAATTAATTAATTAAAAATAATATGGTTGTTTTACATTATTAGTTAATTAAAGAAAAATGTAATTGACTCACATTATCAATCATTAATTAGCTACCCTTTTCTCGCAAATTTTTAAATTTATAAAAATGGTAAAAAAATTCCCCCCTCATTTAGTTGGTTTAGAACTAAACTGAGCAAATAAACCTTTAGAATCTTAACTATTTGACAGTTTTTCCTTAGGCTCCCTTTTAGGTTTAATATGGAAAACCTTTCATGTTTCCCTTCACTCATTCATAATCATTGTTTACGATTCTCTTTAAATTATCTTTCTCTCTATCTTGACCAATTTTCGAACCCTCGAATGGATATTAAAAGGTCTTTGTACACCTTTAATACTCAAGATAATGGGAATAATAGATTTCTATCCATCCTTCATGATGAAATCGGTGCTCAAAACCCCAAATTTCTCATCTCTAGTGCTTAATCTAGTTCTGCTTTAGTATTGGATCTAGTTTTTGAGTTCTATATCCCTGAAGCATTAGCCAATTTCTACCCAATCAAATGGGATGGCAAAGTTTTGCAAAATCTATCTCACCTTCATTAGACTAAATGGGATCAAAGCCTTAAGACTTGCTTTAGGACCTGGCCCATGCAATACACTGACTGGAGCTACAAATTTGATAAGATGGTTGTTTATCTTCAAAGTACTTGGGACATAACAGGTGTAGGTCCCATTATTCACCTTTTAAAGGCTTCTTTGGGGCAAAACCCTTGGCTCATTAGTGTTGCTACTTGTTTCTGTTCTCCCCTACGTAACTTGATACTCCTCCAGTATGGCTTTGTTTCGCCCACTATTCTTGACATCATACAAATTAATGGCTTCCATTCTACAAGTATCAACGCAAATGCTCTTTTGCAAAACTTGATCTTGGCTATGAGATCAGCCTTCCTATTACTGGGAGTTATAGTGCTTATATAGACCATTGTGCTATTATTTTTTCCTTCAATGGAAAAGAAAATAGCTTTTTACTTCTTTCAAAAGATTACTTAACTTTAGCCATTTTCTTAGCAAAAGGCTCTAGGTTAGCCTTAATACCTTTTATATTAGGGACCTTATATGAAGGTCTCAATATTTTTGTTGAGAAAATGATTGCCGACATGTGTGGTGGACATTTTTTGCTTTTTTAGGCCTGGCTTATGGCCTACTTTCCATTTGCCAGAGATCCTTTTTCTCCTCTTCTTGATTGACCAATTCAATCCTGTATTGAAATTTTCCTTTATCAACTCCCTTTGTCCTATAATAGGTCTTTCCATAAATATTTCTCTTCTTTTTATAAAATTAGTAGAAGTGGTAGTGAAGTAGATTTTCCTTTCTTTAAGGATGTTGCTTACTCTCCTCCTGGTGTGTCTCTATTCCTACCACCTTTTGACGATAATTTTCAAATAATTCAAGCTAACCTGAATGTTTTTTGGGGCTCTATATTTGTTCCCATGTTTTTACCAGTTGGTTTTTTCAACAATTGTTCCTTAAAAACCTATTCATCTAACCAGCTTCCTAATCCTTATATGCATCCTCAAATAAGGGAGCCATCAACTGGCAAACCCATTTTGAGTTCAAGGGATGCTCTTATTGTGCATCAGGCTATTGATGACTAAAACACTAAGTCTGCACAATTCCTTTTTGCTCCTTTTTCCAATTCGAACAAAGTTTTCTGAGCCATTTTCTAGCTGGTAGTACCTAATGGTCACATTTATCTTTCCTTCGTGCTTAGAGGATTACCTTTACAGGCTTATTATTGAAGCCAAGTCTTCTCAACCCCTAGTTATTAGTAAGTGGATTTATGTTGTACTTTTGTTTTCTCCCTTTACACCAATTGTAAAATTCTAACTTTTATGGCTTTGTTTGAATAGTTGATGATAATATCGATCCTAATACAAGAGGCTTTACTCCAAAGGTTGTCCAACTAACTTCTACAATCCTTATAAGTATCATTCTACTTAGGCTATATCTATTGATTTTAATGCTCTATTGATGTCTCTCCTTTGGATCAAGTAAGGGAAACTCTTCTTAAGTAAATAAGGGCAAGAAAAAGTTGCCTACTAAAAGGCCAATTCTAGTAACAAGAGAAGCAAGGAAGAAATCCAGAACTGAGAAGCTTCTTGTTGCTGGTATCTTCTCTTCCATGGCCGAGCGGGCTAGAATATCCCATGAAATTGCCTCGAGCCACAAGACTGGCCCTTCTAAGACTAGTCATTTATACTCTTTCAACCAATCTGAAAAGGTTAATCCTGGATTGGAAGATGAAGAAGATGATGATGAACCTCTAGTTCATCTTATTATGAAGAAAAAGGGAAAGCATTTCAAAGTTTGATGAAGACTTTCACAATTATCATGCTTACTTATTTCTCCTTTGTTTCCTTTTTCTTAGCAGGTAACTGAGAGAAGGAGAGTAATTTCTCCTTTAGCCTCTCCTTATTCAATAACCCCTTCTGATGAATCTTCTCAGAATTATGGGCAGGCGATGGAGGAGCCAATGAATTTTTTCCTATTGATTTATCTTAGGCTATGGAGTAAGCGATGATGAAGTTAGATAAATTTGGAGGGCCATCTCTTGAATAGGTCCTTATTATTTAATTGCTTTTAAAGTTGCAATCAATCAATTAGATACCCATTCCTTATTTTCTTAAGGACACTACCCCTATTCCAATCATTGAACTTGAATCTATTTTTGTGAGTAGTGGTTTTACTACTAACATAGAACTTCTAGACTTGGAGGGGACAACAGCAACAACTCCAATTTTGTTGCTTACTTATCCTTTAGAGGTGAGTTTAGTTATTTTCAGTCAATTTTGGCCATTTGGTCCTTTTGCTTATCTTTACTTATTTTAATATCTTTTTTGGGTCCTAGTGAAGAGGAAGTAGTCATTACTTCTTCCGTGGCTCCTTAAGGTTCTTTTCTTTCCATTCAAGAGTTTATTGCTGAGCCATCGTCAACAGTTCCCGAGGCTGCACCAACACAAGTATGCCTTTATCTTTTTTTACACATGTTGACTATTGATTCCTTACTTAGGTTATAATCTTATTGAGCTAAAAACTTTTCCTTTACAATTTGAGAGTAGCTCTCCTCCCAAAGATGAGGTTCATATCCCCACAACTACTAGTTTTGTATCCAGTATTAGAGAACCTTCTCCTCTTGATGTTTATCATCTGACCGTTTCTTTTTCCTTCTTTATTATTATGCGTGATTTTGTAAATGCAGAGGTGGGCTTCGAGCATCTATAGATGCTCTTTTATTATATTTTGATGTTATAGTAGGTATGGCGGTGACGATGTAAAAGTTAGACACAGTTGTTGCTCATGTGTTGCTTTTGTAGGGGTAAGAATATGTTGTAACTTCTTTTAATAATTCATTCTTTTGTCAAGCAAATAGCTTGAAGCTATGTATATTTAAACTGATCGTTTACACTTGTATCATATATTTTTATATAGTGTTGGCTTGAGTCTTCCTATTTCTTTTTAGATTAGCTTATACATATATCTATAAGCAGATTATATATGTATTTACTGATGCAAGACTCTAATGTGAAGATTGTATATAGTTGCATAGTATCGCCCTACAGTGGTGATTAGACATAGTAGTGATGATGATAATATAGAAATATTTTAATATCTTTATTTTCTTTTCTTTTTATTTATTTCTTTTCTTTTTTTCTCCGATCCCTGGGTCACGGATTTCGGAGTGCGACAGATTGGTATCAGAGTTAACCGAGTTGTGTAAACCTTGATAGTTTACGGGTAGGAGGTTGGCAGGGCCGAGAATGTAGTTATGCTTAGAAATTATTTGCATTGTACTAATTTATTTCGTGACTTAATGTGTGATAGCTTTTTTTTGTTGATGACTAGCATCACATTATAATTATCTCCTTTCTTTAGTTGTTATGGGGACAGGGTGTAGAAGTCGAGGTGGAGGGTGACGAGGAGGAAGAGGAGTAAATACTTGTAGTTGAAGTGGTAGAATGAGGGTTCTTGATGCGGAGGAGACGTCACCTATGCACACTTGTACACAAACAATGGTGGATGTGAGGGAAAAAGAGAACATTCCCGAATGGAAGAAACGCTGGAAGAGGAAAACATGGAGAAAAATGAGGGCAAGGGTCATTTACCTCACACTCAAATTCCCCCGCGTGCTCATCCTCAACGGGAGGCGGAAAGGCTTCGAGTGATGGAAGAGATTCTCATACATATGACGGGGAGTTCGTGGGGAGAAGGTGGCAAGACTTGAGCCTCGACAGTTTGGAAACATTTTAGGAGGATGGATCCCCCTATCTATAAAGGGGATCCGGAACCAATCATGGTGGAAGAATGGTTAGAAGATGCAGAGCACATCTTCAAGTTGCTTCAGATTGTAGATGATGATCTTAGGATGGCAACGACACCGCTCTTTCTACGGGGTGAGGTGGCAAAGTGGTGGAAAGGTCAAAAGGAGATTTTTAGTGGAAGTAATCTCACTTACACTACTTTCATGGATATGTTCCTGGAATAATTCTTTCCTAATATGCATCGCAAAAGAAAGAGAGATGAGTTTGTGAGCCTTGTTCAAGGAAATATAGATGGTAAGCGTACCAAATTAAATTTTCCATTTTGTTGTGGTATGTACTAGAGCTAGTTTCGATAGAGAAACTACAAATTAGGCAGTTTGAGCAAGGTTTACATCCCTTGATACAAACTCATGCATGGCAAATATTTATGAGACGAATTGGTTTACATCCCCATGGGGTATCCCCACACTCCTAGGGTGTTGGCTTTCAGTGGGCTCTGATTCCACTTCTTTCTTCTCATTAGCCTGGTATAACGATACATTAATTTGGTGTACCGGTATATAACAGAGTACTGTTATACTACTTTGGTGTGATAGCTTCAGTGTACTCTTGACTAGAATATCCTTTATCACTAATTTGGTGTAATGGTACACACTTCTAGTGTACAGGTACACTTCTATCCAGAACAACATTTCCCCACTAACAACCAATCAATAAAATTTTCTACGGGGTGCTACCCTACACCCCTCAAAGGACAACTTCCCCTTGACCTCTGCAACCTGGCTGGGCAAGTTAAACCCTACAGTAGTAGAGGCAAATACTACTATCACAATATATAATACATAATAATAATATTATATCATGCAATATAATATTATTAATATACAAAAAATTCTCTCAGAATTTTTGGGACGTTACAACTGTTATTTGTTTTCACCGTTGATTCATTCATGGGCTTGATCCAATGACTACTGTTAAATCTGGGAGAAATTTGTTTTGCCACCAATAATTTCTTCTGGTTCTTATAGAGCCATGTGTCCCGCGTTGACCCACCATTACTTCTGTTATCACACGTGTGTGTTTGTTTATTTCTTTGTAACGTTTTAATAACATTTACCATGTTATAAAATAACATTTCTAATATTGCATAATTACTTGTAACGTTATATAGCCATCGAAAATTTGGCTTAAAATAATTAAATTCATATTATTAGTTTAACCTCTTTAGGTAATTATGTAACATTAACATGGTAAATGTTATTAAAACATTATAAAGAAATAAACATACACGTTTGACAACAGAAGTAATGGTGGGTCAACATGGGACACATACGCTACACAGACCAGAAGAGATTATTGGCGGCAAAACATTTTTCTCTCAGATTGAACAGTAGTCATTGGATCAAGCCCATGAATGAATCAATGGTGAAAACAAATAACAGCTATAACGTCCCAAAAATTCAGAGAGAATTTTTTGCATAATAATAATATT